>JBBDGP010005859.1:0-42557 GCA_037952835.1 Lithobates septentrionalis | reverse complement strand
ATGGTTGGAGGTTGGGATCATGGTTGGGAGGTTGGGATCATGGTTGGGAGGTTGGGATCATGGTTGGGAGGTTGGGATCATGGTTCGGGGGTTGGGATCATGGTTGGGATCATGGTTGGGAGGTTGGGATCATGGTTGGGAGGTTGGGATCATGGTTGGGAGGTTGGGATCATGGTTGGGAGGTTGGGATCATGGTTCGGGGGTTGGGATCATGGTTCGGAGGTTGGGATCATGGTTCGGAGGTTGGGGTCGTGGTTCGGGGGTTGGATTGTGGTTGGGAGGTTGGGATCATGGTTGGGAGGTTGGGATCATGGTTCGGGGTTGGGATCATGGTTCGGGGTTGGGATCATGGTTCGGAGGTTGGGATCATGGTTCGGGGTTGGGATCATGGTTCGGGGGTTGGGATCATGGTTGGGAGGTTGGGATCATGGTTCGGGGGTTGGGATTGTGGTTGGGAGGTTGGGATCATGGTTGGGAGGTTGGGATCATGGGTTGGGATCATGGTTGGGATCATGGTTGGGAGGTTGGGATCATGGTTCGGAGGTTGGGATCATGGTTCGGAGGTTGGGATCATGGTTCGGGGGTTGGGATCATGGTTCGGGGGTTGGGATCATGGTTCGGAGGTTGGGATCATGGTTCGGGGGTTGGGATCATGGTTCGGGGGTTGGGATCATGGTTCGGGGGTTGGGATCATGGTTCGGAGGTTGGGATCATGGTTCGGGGGTTGGATCATGGTTCGGGGGTTGGGTCATGGTTCGGGGGTTGGGATCATGGTTGGGATCATGGTTGGGAGGTTGGGATCATGGTTGGGATCATGGTTCGGAGGTTGGGATCATGGTTGGGAGGTTGGGATCATGGTTGGGAGGTTGGGATCATGGTTGGGAGGTTGGGATCATGGTTGGGAGGTTGGGATCATGGTTGGGATCATGGTTGGGAGGTTGGGATCATGGTTGGGAGATTGGGATCATGGTTGGGAGGTTGGGATCATGGTTGGGATCATGGTTGGAGGTTGGGATCATGGTTGGGAGGTTGGGATCATGGTTGGGAGGTTGGGATCATGGTTGGGAGGTTGGGATCATGGTTGGGAGTTGGGATCATGGTTGAGGATCATGGTTGAGGGGATCATGGTTGGGAGGTTGGGATCATGGTTGGGAGGTTGGGATCATGGTTGGGAGGTTGGAATCATGGTTGGGATCATGGTTGGGATCATGGTTGGGAGGTTGGGATCATGGTTGGGATCATGGTTGGGATCATGGTTGGGAGGTTGGGATCATGGTTGGGAGGTTGGGATCATGGTTGGGAAGGTTGGGATCATGGTTGGGATCATGGTTGGGAGGTTGGGATCATGGTTGGGAGGTTGGATCATGGTTGGGAGGTTGGGATCATGGTTGGGAGGTTGGGATCATGGTTGGGATCATGGTTGGGAGGTTGGGATCATGGTTGGGAGGTTGGGATCATGGTTGGGAGGTTGGGATCATGGTTGGGAGGTTGGGATCATGGTTGGGAGGTTGGGATCATGGTTCGGGGGTTGGGATCATGGTTCGGAGGTTGGGATCATGGTTCGGAGGTTGGGTCATGGTTCGGGGGTTGGGATTGTGGTTGGAGGTTGGGATCATGGTTGGGAGGTTGGGATCATGGTTCGGGGGTTGGGATCATGGTTCGGGGGTTGGGATCATGGTTCGGAGGTTGGGATCATGGTTCGGGGGTTGGGATCATGGTTCGGGGGTTGGGATCATGGTTGGGAGGTTGGGATCATGGTTCGGGGGTTGGGATTGTGGTTGGGAGGTTGGGATCATGGTTGGGAGGTTGGGATCATGGGTTGGGATCATGGTTGGGATCATGGTTGGGAGGTTGGGATCATGGTTCGGAGGTTGGGATCATGGTTCGGAGGTTGGGATCATGGTTCGGGGGTTGGGATCATGGTTCGGGGGTTGGGATCATGGTTCGGAGGTTGGGATCATGGTTCGGGGGTTGGATCATGGTTCGGGGGTTGGGATCATGGTTCGGGGGTTGGGATCATGGTTCGGAGGTTGGGATCATGGTTCGGGGTTGGGATCATGGTTCGGGGGTTGGGATCATGGTTCGGGGGTTGGGATCATGGTTCGGGGGTTGGGATCATGGTTGGGATCATGGTTGGGAGGTTGGGATCATGGTTGGGATCATGGTTCGGAGGTTGGGATCATGGTTGGGAGGTTGGATCATGGTTGGGAGGTTGGGATCATGGTTGGGAGGTTGGGATCATGGTTGGGAGGTTGGGATCATGGTTGGGATCATGGTTGGGAGGTTGGGATCATGGTTGGAGATTGGGATCATGGTTGGGAGGTTGGGATCATGGTTGGGATCATGGTTGGGAGGTTGGGATCATGGGTTGGGAGGTGGGATCATGGTTGGGAGGTTGGTGGGATCATGGTTGGGATCATGGTTGGGATCATGGTTGGGAGGTTGGGATCATGGTTGGGAGGTTGGGATCATGGTTGGGAGGTTGGGATCATGGTTGGAGGTTGGGATCATGGTTGGGATCATGGTTGGGATCATGGTTGGGAGGTTGGGATCATGGTTGGGATCATGGTTGGGATCATGGTTGGGATCATGGTTGGGAGGTTGGGATCATGGTTGGGAGGTTGGGATCATGGTTGGGAGGTTGGGATCATGGTTGGGAGGTTGGGATCATGGTTGGGAGGTTGGGATCATGGTTGGAGGTTGGGATCATGGTTGGGATCATGGTTGGGAGGTTGGGATCATGGTTGGGAGGTTGGGATCATGGTTGGGAGGTTGGGATCATGGTTGGGAGGTTGTGGATCATGGTTGGGATCAAGGTTGGGATCATGGTTGGGAGGTTGGGATCATGGTTCGGAGGTTGGGATCATGGTTCGGAGGTTGGGATCATGGTTCGGGGGTTGGGATCATGGTTCGGGGGTTGGGATCATGGTTCGGAGGTTTGGGATCATGGTTCGGGGGTTGGGATCATGGTTCGGGGTTGGGATCATGGTTCGGGGGTTGGGATCATGGTTCGGAGGTTGGGATCATGGTTCGGGGGTTGGGATCATGGTTCGGGGGTTGGGATCATGGTTCGGGGGTTGGGATCATGGTTCGGGGGTTGGGATCATGGTTGGGATCATGGTTGGGAGGTTGGGATCATGGTTGGGATCATGGTTGGGAGGTTGGGATCATGGTTGGGAGGTTGGGATCATGGTTGGAGGTTGGGATCATGGTTGGGAGGTTGGGATCATGGTTGGGATCATGGTTGGGAGGTTGGGATCATGGTTGGGAGATTGGGATCATGGTTGGGAGGTTGGGATCATGGTTGGAGGTTGGGATCATGGTTGGGATCATGGTTGGGAGGTTGGGATCATGGTTGGGAGATTGGGATCATGGTTGGGAGGTTGGGATCATGGTTGGATCATGGTTGGGAGGTTGGGATCATGGTTGGGAGGTTGGGATCATGGTTGGGAGGTTGGGATCATGGTTGGGATCATGGTTGGGAGGTTGGGATCATGGTTGGGAGGTTGGGATCATGGTTGGGAGGTTGGGATCATGGTTGGGAGGTTGGGATCATGGTTGGGATCATGGTTGGGAGGTTGGGATCATGGTTGGGAGGTTGGGATCATGGTTGGGAGGTTGGGATCATGGTTGGGATCATGGTTGGGAGGTTGGGATCATGGTTGGGAGGTTGGGATCATGGTTGGGAGGTTGGGATCATGGTTGGGAGGTTGGGATCATGGTTGGGATCATGGTTGGGAGGTTGGGATCATGGTTGGGAGGTTGGGATCATGGTTGGGAGGTTGGGATCATGGTTCGGAGGTTGGGGTCATGGTTCGGGGGTTGGGATTGTGGTTGGGAGGTTGGGATCATGGTTGGGAGGTTGGGATCATGGTTCGGGGGTTGGGATCATGGTTCGGGGGTTGGGATCATGGTTCGGAGGTTGGATCATGGTTCGGGGGTTGGGATCATGGTTCGGGGGTTGGGATCATGGTTGGGAGGTTGGGATCATGGTTCGGGGGTTGGGATTGTGGTTGGGAGGTTGGGATCATGGTTGGGAGGTTGGGATCATGGGTTGGGATCATGGTTGGGATCATGGTTGGGAGGTTGGGATCATGGTTCGGAGGTTTGGGATCATGGTTCGGAGGTTTGGATCATGGTTCGGGGGTTGGGATCATGGTTCGGGGGTTGGGATCATGGTTCGGAGGTTGGGATCATGGTTCGGGGGTTGGGATCATGGTTCGGGGGTTGGGATCATGGTTCGGAGGTTGGGATCATGGTTCGGGGGTTGGGATCATGGTTCGGGGGTTGGGATCATGGTTCGGGGGTTGGGATCATGGTTCGGGGGTTGGGATCATGGTTGGGATCATGGTTGGGAGGTTGGGATCATGGTTGGGATCATGGTTCGGAGGTTGGGATCATGGTTGGGAGGTTGGGATCATGGTTGGGAGGTTGGGATCATGGTTGGGAGGTTGGGATCATGGTTGGGAGGTTGGGATCATGGTTGGGATCAAGGTTGGGAGGTTGGGATCATGGTTTGGGAGATTGGGATCATGGTTGGGAGGTTGGGATCATGGTTGGGATCATGGTTGGGAGGTTGGATCATGGTTGGGAGGTTGGGATCATGTTGGGAGGTTGGGATCATGGTTGGGATCATGGTTGGGATCATGGTTGGGAGGTTGGGATCATGGTTGGGAGGTGGGATCATGGTTGGGAGGTTGGGATCATGGTTGGGAGGTTGGGATCATGGTTGGGAGGTTGGGATCATGGTTGGGATCATGGTTGGGATCATGGTTGGGAGGTTGGGATCATGGGTGGGATCATGGTTGGGATCATGGTTGGGATCATGGTTGGGAGGTTGGGATCATGGTTGGGAGGTTGGGATCATGGTTGGGAGGTTGGGATCATGGTTGGGAGGTTGGGATCATGGTTGGGAGGTTGGGATCATGGTTGGGAGCCATGGTTGGAGTGGATCATGGTTGGGATCATGGTTGGGAGGTTGGGATCATGGTTGGGAGGTTGGGATCATGGTTGGGAGGTTGGGATCATGGTTGGGAGGTTGGGATCATGGTTGGGATCATGGTTGGGATCATGGTTGGGAGGTTGGGATCATGGTTCGGAGGGGTGGGATCATGGTTCGGAGGTTGGGATCATGGTTCGGGGTTGGGATCATGGTTCGGGGGTTGGGATCATGGTTCGGAGGTTGGGATCATGGTTCGGGGGTTGGGATCATGGTTCGGGGGTTGGGATCATGGTTCGGGGGTTGGGATCATGGTTCGGAGGTTGGGATCATGGTTCGGGGGTTGGGATCATGGTTCGGGGGTTGGGATCATGGTTCGGGGGTTGGGATCATGGTTCGGGGGTTGGGATCATGGTTGGGATCATGGTTGGGAGGTTGGGATCATGGTTGGGATCATGGTTGGGAGGTTGGGATCATGGTTGGGAGGTTGGGATCATGGTTGGGAGGTTGGGATCATGGTTGGGAGGTTGGGATCATGGTTGGGATCATGGTTGGGAGGTTGGGATCATGGTTGGGAGATTGGGATCATGGTTGGGAGGTTGGATCATGGTTGGGAGGTTGGGATCATGGTTGGGATCATGGTTGGGAGGTTGGGATCATGGTTGGGAGATTGGGATCATGGTTGGGAGGTTGGGATCATGGTTGGGATCATGGTTGGGAGGTTGGGATCATGGTTGGGAGGTTGGGATCATGGTTGGGAGGTTGGGATCATGGTTGGGATCATGGTTGGGAGGTTGGGATCATGGTTGGGAGGTGGGATCATGGTTGGAGGTTGGGATCATGGTTGGGAGGTTGGGATCATGGTTGGGATCATGGTTGGGAGGTTGGGATCATGGTTGGGAGGTTGGGATCATGGTTGGGAGGTTGGGATCATGGTTGGGATCATGGTTGGGAGGTTGGGATCATGGTTGGGAGGTTGGGATCATGGTTGGGAGGTTGGGATCATGGTTGGGAGGTTGGATCATGGTTGGGATCATGGTGGGAGGTTGGGATCATGTTGGGAGGTTGGGATCATGGTTGGGAGGTTGGGATCATGGTTGGGAGGTTGGGATCATGGTTGGGATCATGGTTGGGAGGTTGGGATCATGGTTGGGAGGTTGGGATCATGGTTGGGAGGTTGGGATCATGGTTGGGAGGTTGGGATCATGGTTGGGATCATGGTTGGAGGTTGGGATCATGGTTGGGAGGTTGGGGATCATGGTTGGGAGGTTGGGATCATGGTTGGGAGGTTGGGATCATGGTTGGGATCATGGTTGGGAGGTTGGGATCATGGTTGGGAGGTTGGGGTCAGGATTAGTGTTTGGAAGATCTCAGACACAGTCCTCCCATTCATTACTGGTACACAGAGGACATCATCTCTTTGTCAGGACACCTTTAATGGATATATAGGGCTGTCTTTAGAAATCATGTGGCCCCTCACAGACCCCCTGCCCCCCCCCCCCCCAGCCCCACTCCTAGGCCCCCTATACAGGAGTACTACCTCTATCCTCCTATTGGGGGCCCCGGCACCATCACCTCAGTGTGGTTATTGGTGAGGCCTGGCGGTCTTGTCTTGTCTGATCCTCTTCTCTACTTGTCTATACTGTGGTCACCTACCTGAGCGGTCTCTTGTCTGATCCTCTTCTCTCCCTCTCTATACTGTGGTCACCTACCTGAGCGGTCTCTTGTCTGATCCTCTTCTCTCCCTCTCTATACTGTGGTCACCTACCTGAGCGGTCTCTTGTCTGATCCTCTTCTCTCCCTCCTCCATACTGTGGTCACCTACCTGAGCAGTCTCTTGTCTGATCCTCTTCTCTCCTTGTCTATACTGTGGTCACCTACCTGAGCGGTCTCTTGTCTGATCCTCTTCTCTCCCTGTCTATACTGTGGTCACCTACCTGAGCGGTCTCTTGTCTGATCCTCTTCTCTCCTTGTCTATATTGTGTTCACCTACCTGAGTGGTCTCTTCTCTTTGCTTCTTCTAGGACCCTCCCAGTCACCTGGAGTTTGTCTTTGGTCATAAATGGAACTCGGATCCTGATGAAGCTCCAGAGGAATCGGTACGTGTTTTCGGGTGATCAGTTGGGGATGTTGTGAAGGTCACAAGAAAATGATAATCTTTGACAATGGGGTAGAAGGGACCAGTAGCCACCAGTATAAACCCTTCGCTACCAGTATAAACCCTTCGCTACCAGTATAGACCCTTCGCTGCCAGTATAGACCCTTCGCTGCCAGTATAGACCCTTCGCTGCCAGTATAGACCCTTCGCTGCCAGTCTGGACCTTCGCTGCCAGTCTGGACCCTTCGCTGCCAGTCTGGACCCTTCGCTGCCAGTATAGACCCTTCGCTGCCAGTATAGACCCTTCGCTGCCAGTATAGACCCTTCGCTGCCAGTATAGACCCTTCGCTGCCAGTATAGACCCTTCGCTGCCAGTATAGACCCTTCGCTGATCAAAACCCCACCCAGTGCATTCTGGGAGGTCCGGGACCCAAGAAAAGTGTTCATATCCCTTGTGCCTTCTAACAACCAGTTGGTGACAGGTCTCTTTAGGACTCCCTATACTTGCTTTAGGGTTGCAGAGATGGTAAAGATCTGGATGGGGGGGTCTCACCCCGAGAATTGTGTTGGGGGGGGGGGGATTCGCCCCGAGAATTGGGCAATGTGTGTTTGGGGTTGGGGGGGTCTCCCCCCGAGAATTGGGCAATGTGTGTTGGGGATATGGGGTGTCTTACCCCGAGAATTTGGGCAATGTGTGTTGGGGATATGGGGTGTCTTACCCCGAGAATTGGGCAATGTGTGTTGGGGATGGGGGGGGTCTCGCCCCGAGAATTGGGCAATGTGTGATGAGGGGGGGTCTCGCCCCGAGAATTGGGCAATGTGTGTTGGGGATATGGGGTGTCTTACCCCGAGAATTGGGCAATGTGTGTTGGGGATGGGGGGGTCTCGCCCCGAGAATTGGGCAATGTGTGTTGGGGATATGGGGGTGTCTTACCCCGAGAATTGAGCAATGTGTGTTGGGGATATGGGGGGTCTTACCCCGAGAATTGGAAATGTGTGTTGGGGATGGGGGGGGTCTCGCCCCGAGAATTGGGAAATGTGTGTTGGGGATGGGGGGGGGGGGTCTTGCCCCGAGAATTGGGCAATGTGTGTTGGGGATAGGGGGGGTCTCGCCCCGAGAATTGGGCAATGTGTGTTGGGATATGGGGGTCTCTCCCCGAGAATGGGCAATGTGTGTTGGGGATATAGGGGGTCTCTCCCTGAGAATTGGGCAATGTGTGTTGGGGATATGGGGGGGTCTCGCCCCGAGAATTGGGCAATGTGTGTTGGGGATATGGGGGGTCTCTCCCCGAGAATTGGGCAATGTGTTGTTGGGGATATAGGGGGTCTCTCCCTGAGAATTGGGCAATGTGTGTTGGGGATGGGGGGTCTCTCCCGAGAATTGGGCAATGTGTGTTGGGGATGGGGGAGTCTCGCCCCGAGAATTGGGCAATGTGTGTTGGGGATGGGGAGGGGTCTCTCCCCGAGAATTGGGCAATGTGTGTTGGGGATGGGGGGGGTCTCGCCCCGAGAATTGGCAATGTGTGTTGGGGATGGGGGGGTCTCGCCCCGAGAATTGGGAAATGTGTGTTGGGGATGGGGAGGTCTCGCCCCGAGAATTGGGCAATGTGTGTTGGGGATGGGGGGGTCTCGCCCCGAGAATTGGGCAATGTGTGTTGGGGATAGGGGGG
Source organism: Lithobates septentrionalis (assembly GCA_037952835.1). Classification (NCBI taxonomy): domain Eukaryota; kingdom Metazoa; phylum Chordata; class Amphibia; order Anura; family Ranidae; genus Lithobates; species Lithobates septentrionalis. The sequence continues at coordinate 33,850 of JBBDGP010005859.1, read as the reverse complement.
TCTCGCCCCGAGATTGGGCAATGTGGGTTGGGGATGGGGGACTCGCCCCGAGAATTGGGCAATGTGTGTTGGGGATGGGGGGGGTCTCGCCCCGAGAATTGGGAAATGTGTGTTGGGGATATGGGGGGGTCTCGCCCCGAGAATTGGGCAATGTGTGTTGGGGATGGGGGGGGTCTCGCCCCGAGAATTGGGCAATGTGTTTTGGGGATCTGGTGTCTCTCCCCGAGAATTGGGCAATGTGTGTTGGGGATGGGGGGGGTCTCGCCCCGAGAATTGGGCAATGTGTTTTGGGGATCTGGGGGGTCTCTCCCCGAGAATTGGGCAATGTGTGTTGGGGATGGGGGGGTCTCGCCCCGAGAATTGGGCAATGTGTGTTGGGGATGGGGGGGTCTCTCCCCGAGAATTGCCCAATGTGTGTTGGGGATGGGGGGGGTCTCGCCCCGAGAATTGGGCAATGTGTGTTGGGGATGGGGGGGGGTCTCGCCCCGAGAATTGGGCAATGTGTGTTGGGGATGGGGGGTCTCTCCCCGAGAATTGGGCAATGTGTGTTGGGGATGGGGGGGTCTCTCCCTGAGAATTGGGCAATGTGTGTTGGGGATATGGGGGGGTCTCGCCCCGAGAATTGGGCAATGTGTGTTGGGGATATGGGGGGTCTCGCCCCGAGAATTGGGCAATGTGTGTTGGGGATATAGGGGTCTCTCCCTGAGAATTGGGCAATGTGTGTTGGGATATGGGGGTCTCTCCCTGAGAATTGGGCAATGTGTGTTGGGATGGGGGGGTCTCTCCCTGAGAATTGGGCAATGTGTGTTGGGGATGGGGGGGTCTCTCCCTGAGAATTGGGCAATGTGTGTTGGGGATATGGGGGTCTCTCCCCGAGAATTGGGCAATGTGTGTTGGGGATGGGGGGGGTCTCTCCCCGAGAATTGGGCAATGTGTGTTGGGGATGGGGGGGGTCTCGCCCCGAGAATTGGGCAATGTGTGTTGGGGATGGGGAGGGGTCTCTCCCCGAGAATTGGGCAATGTGTGTTGGGGATGGGGGGGGGTCTCGCCCCGAGAATTGGGCAATGTGTTGTTGGGGATGGGGGGGGTCTCGCCCCGAGAATTGGGAAATGTGTGTTGGGGATATGGGGGGTCTCGCCCCGAGAATTGGGCAATGTGTGTTGGGGATGGGGAGGTCTCGCCCCGAGAATTGGGCAATGTGTGTTGGGGATGGGGGGGTCTCGCCCCGAGAATTGGGCAATGTGTGTTGGGGATGGGGGGACTCGCCCCGAGAATTGGGCAATGTGTGTTGGGGATGGGGGGGGTCTCGCCCCGAGAATTGGGAAATGTGTGTTGGGGATATGGGGGTCTCGCCCCGAGAATTGGGCAATGTGTGTTGGGGATGGGGGGGGTCTCGCCCCGAGAATTGGGCAATGTGTTTTGGGGATCTGGGGGGTCTCTCCCCGAGAATTGGGCAATGTGTGTTGGGGATGGGGGGGGTCTCGCCCCGAGAATTGGGCAATGTGTTTTGGGGATCTGGGGGGTCTCTCCCCGAGAATTGGGCAATGTGTGTTGGGGATGGGGGGGGTCTCGCCCCGAGAATTGGGCAATGTGTGTTGGGGATGGGGGGGTCTCTCCCCGAGAATTGCCCAATGTGTGTTGGGGATGGGGGGGTCTCGCCCCGAGAATTGGGCAATGTGTGTTGGGGATGGGGGGTCTCTCCCCGAGAATTGGGCAATGTGTGTTGGGGATGGGGGGTCTCTCCCCGAGAATTGCCCAATGTATGTTGGGGATGGGGGGGTCTCGCCCCGAGAATTGGGCAATGTGTGTTGGGGATGGGGGGGTCTCACCCTGAAAATTGCCCAATGTGTGTTGGGGATGGGGGGGTCTCGCCCCGAGAATTGGGCAATGTGTGTTGGGGATGGGGGGGTCTCACCCTGAAAATTGGGCAATATGTGTTGGGGATGGGGGGGTCTCGCCCCGAGAATTGGGCAATGTGTGTTGGGGATGGGGGGGTCTCGCCCCGAGAATTGGGCAATGTGTGTTGGGGATGGGGGGGTCTGGCCCCGAGAATTGGGCAATGTGTGTTGGGGATATGGGGGTCTCTCCCCGAGAATTGGGCAATGTGTGTTGGGGATGGGGGGGGTCTCGCCCTGAGAATTGGGCAATGTGTGTTGGGGATTGGGGGGATCTCGCCCCGAGAATTGGGCAATGTGTGTTGGGGATGGGGAGGGGTCTCGCCCCGAGAATTGGGCAATGTGTGTTGGGGATTGGGGGGATCTCGCCCCGAGAATTGGGCAATGTGTGTTGGGGATGGGGGGGGTCTCGCCCTGAGAATTGGGCAATGTGTGTTGGGGATTGGGGGGATCTCGCCCCGAGAATTGGGCAATGTGTGTTGGGGATGGGGAGGGGTCTCGCCCCGAGAATTGGGCAATGTGTGTTGGGGATGGGGGGGGGGTCTCGCCCCGAGAATTGGGCAATGTGTGTTGGGGATGGGGAGGGTCTCGCCCCGAGAATTGGGCAATGTGTGTTGGGGATAGGGGGGTCTCGCCCCGAGAATTGGGCAATGTGTGTTGGGGATGGGGGGGGTCTCGCCCCGAGAATTGGGCAATGTGTGTTGGGGATGGGGGGGGTCTCGCCCCGAGAATTGGGCAATGTGTGTTGGGGATGGGGGGGGGGTCTCGCCCCGAGAATTGGGCAATGTGTGTTGGGGATGGGGGGGGTCTCGCCCCGAGAATTGGGCAATGTGTGTTGGGGATGGGGGGGTCTCGCCCCGAGAATTGGGCAATGTGTGTTGGGGATGGGGGGGTCTGGCCCCGAGAATTGGGCAATGTGTGTTGGGGATATGGGGGTCTCTCCCCGAGAATTGGGCAATGTGTGTTGGGGATGGGGGGGGTCTCGCCCTGAGAATTGGGCAATGTGTGTTGGGGATTGGGGGGATCTCGCCCCGAGAATTGGGCAATGTGTGTTGGGGATGGGGGGGTCTCGCCCCGAGAATTGGGCAATGTGTGTTGGGGATGGGGAGGGGTCTCGCCCCGAGAATTGGGCAATGTGTGTTGGGGATGGGGGGGGGGTCTCGCCCCGAGAATTGGGCAATGTGTGTTGGGGATGGGGAGGGTCTCGCCCCGAGAATTGGGCAATGTGTGTTGGGGATAGGGGGGTCTCGCCCCGAGAATTGGGCAATGTGTGTTGGGGATGGGGGGGGTCTCGCCCCGAGAATTGGGCAATGTGTGTTGGGGATGGGGGGGGTCTCGCCCCGAGAATTGGGCAATGTGTGTTGGGGATGGGGGGGGGGTCTCGCCCCGAGAATTGGGCAATGTGTGTTGGGGATGGGGGGGGTCTCGCCCCGAGAATTGGGCAATGTGTGTTGGGGATGGGGGGGGTCTCGCCCCGAGAATTGGGCAATGTGTGTTGGGGATGGGGGGGGCCTCGCCCCGAGAATTGGGCAATGTGTGTTGGGGATGGGGGGGGTCTCGCCCCGAGAATTGGGCAATGTGTGTTGGGGATGGGGGAGGTCTCGCCCCGAGAATTGGGCAATGTGTGTTGGGGATAGGGGAGGTCTCGCCCCGAGAATTGGGCAATGTGTGTTGGGGATAGGGGGGTCTCGCCCCGAGAATTGGGCAATGTGTGTTGGGGATGGGGGGGTCTCGCCCCGAGAATTGGGCAATGTGTGTTGGGGATGGGGGGGGGTCTCGCCCCGAGAATTGGGGCAATGTGTGTTGGGGATGGGGGGGGGTCTCGCCCCGAGAATTGGGCAATGTGTGTTGGGGATGGGGGGGGGTCTCGCCCCGAGAATTGGGCAATGTGTGTTGGGGATGGGGGAGGTCTCGCCCCGAGAATTGGGCAATGTGTGTTGGGGATAGGGGGGTCTCGCCCCGAGAATTGGGCAATGTGTGTTGGGGATGGGGGAGGTCTCGCCCCGAGAATTGATCAATGTGTGTTGGGGATAGGGGGGTCTCGCCCCGAGAATTGGGCAATGTGCGTTGGGGATGGGGGAGGTCTCGCCCCGAGAATTGATCAATGTGTGTTGGGGATAGGGGGGTCTCGCCCCGAGAATTGGGCAATGTGTGTTGGGGATGGGGGGGGGTCTCGCCCCGAGAATTGGGCAATGTGTGTTGGGGATGGGGGAGGTCTCGCCCCGAGAATTGGGCAATGTGTGTTGGGGATATGGGGGTCTCACCCCGAGAATTGGGCAATGTGTGTTGGGGATGGGGGGGTCTTGCCCCGAGAATTGGGCAATGTGTGTTGGGGATGGGGGGGGGTCTCGCCCCGAGAATTGGGCAATGTGTGTTGGGGATGGGGGGGGTCTCGCCCCGAGAATTGGGCAATGTGTGTTGGGGATGGGGGGGGGTCTCGCCCCGAGAATTGGGCAATGTGTGTTGGGGATGGGGGGGGTCTCGCCCCGAGAATTGGGCAATGTGTGTGACTCAACCTGCGGGTTTCCATGTTGGGCGGTTTATGGAAAACGATCGTCTCACAAATCTGTAGCAGCTGTTCTGTCGCTGAGAACAAATCCCCGTTTTTTCAGCGGTCGGATTACGCAACACCCTAACAACAGTTGTAGATACGCCGACACAACAAGTCGTAAACGTTCGGACAGCCGAAAAAAAGATGGTAAACCCCGCCCTGTTTGGAGAGACGATGTCAGGGTGATGTCATCAGACACGGGAACTGAACATTCTGAAATCCATCCGTCATCCCATCACCCCAAAATATCTCTGTTATGGGGAACCCTCCCAGACTATTCATCTGGGTGTAGGGGGTGGTTGGCACAGATCTGGGTGTAGGGGGTGGTTGGCACAGATCTGGGTGTAGGGGGGACAGTTGGCACAGATCTGGGTGTAGGGGGGACGGTTGGCACAGATTTGGGTGTAGGGGGGACGATTGGCACAGACCTGGGTGTAGGGGGGGATGATTGGCTTAGATCTGGGTGTAGTGGGGGTGGTTGGCACAGATCTGGGTGTAGGGGGGTGGTTGGCACAGATCCGGGTGTAGGGGGGGTGGTTGGCACAGATCTGGGTGTAGGGGGATGGTTGGCACAGATTTCGGTGTAGGGGGACGGTTGGCACAGATCTGGGTGTAGGGGGACGGTTGGCACAGATCTGGGTGTAGGGGGGATGGTTGGCACAGATTTGGGTGTAGGGGGGATGGTTGGCACAGATTTGGGTGTAGGGGGGATGGTTGGCACAGATTTGGGTGTAGGGGGGATGGTTGGCACAGATTTGGGTGTAGGGGGGATGGTTGGCACAGATTTGGGTATAGGGGGGACGGTTGGCACAGATTTGGGTGTAGGGGGACGGTTGGCACAGATTTGGGTGTAGGGGGGACGGTTGGCACAGATTTGGGTGTAGGGGGGACGGTTGGCACAGATTTGGGTGTAGGGGGGACGGTTGGCACAGATTTGGGTGTAGGGGGGACGGTTGGCACAGATTTGGGTGTAGGGGGGACGGTTGGCACAGATTTGGGTGTAGGGGGGACGGTTGGCACAGATTTGGGTGTAGGGGGGACGGTTGGCACAGATTTGGGTGTAGGGGGGACGGTTGGCACAGATCTGGGTGTAGGGGGGACGGTTGGCACAGATTTGGGTGTAGGGGGGACGGTTGGCACAGATTTGGGTGTAGGGGGGACGGTTGGCACAGATTTGGGTGTAGGGGGGGACGGTTGGCACAGATTTGGGTGTAGGGGGGACGGTTGGCACAGATTTGGGTGTAGGGGGGACGGTTGGCACAGATTTGGGTGTAGGGGGGGACGGTTGGCACAGATTTGGGTGTAGGGGGGACGGTTGGCACAGATTTGGGTGTAGGGGGGACGGTTGGCACAGATTTGGGTGTAGGGGGGACGGTTGGCACAGATTTGGGTGTAGGGGGGACGGTTGGCACAGATTTGGGTGTAGGGGGGACGGTTGGCACAGATTTGGGTGTAGGGGGGACGGTTGGCACAGATTTGGGTGTAGGGGGGACGGTTGGCACAGATTTGGGTGTAGGGGGGACGGTTGGCACAGATTTGGGTGTAGGGGGGACGGTTGGCACAGATTTGGGTGTAGGGGGGACGGTTGGCACAGATTTGGGTGTAGGGGGGACGGTTGGCACAGATTTGGGTGTAGGGGGACGGTTGGCACAGATTTGGGTGTAGGGGGGACGGTTGGCACAGATTTGGGTGTAGGGGGACGGTTGGCACAGATTTGGGTGTAGGGGGGACGGTTGGCACAGATTTGGGTGTAGGGGGGACGGTTGGCACAGATTTGGGTGTAGGGGGGACGGTTGGCACAGATTTGGGTGTAGGGGGGACGGTTGGCACAGATTTGGGTGTAGGGGGGACGGTTGGCACAGATTTGGGTGTAGGGGGACGGTTGGCACAGATTTGGGTGTAGGGGGGACGGTTGGCACAGATTTGGGTGTAGGGGGGACGGTTGGCACAGATTTGGGTGTAGGGGGGACGGTTGGCACAGATTTGGGTGTAGGGGGGACGGTTGGCACAGATTTGGGTGTAGGGGGGACGGTTGGCACAGATTTGGGTGTAGGGGGGACGGTTGGCACAGATTTGGGTGTAGGGGGGACGGTTGGCACAGATTTGGGTGTAGGGGGGACGGTTGGCACAGATTTGGGTGTAGGGGGGACGGTTGGCACAGATTTGGGTGTAGGGGGGACGGTTGGCACAGATTTGGGTGTAGGGGGGACGGTTGGCACAGATTTGGGTGTAGGGGGGACGGTTGGCACAGATTTGGGTGTAGGGGGGACGGTTGGCACAGATTTGGGTGTAGGGGGGACGGTTGGCACAGATTTGGGTGTAGGGGGGACGGTTGGCACAGATTTGGGTGTAGGGGGGACGGTTGGCACAGATTTGGGTGTAGGGGGGACGGTTGGCACAGATTTGGGTGTAGGGGGGACGGTTGGCACAGATTTGGGTGTAGGGGGGACGGTTGGCACAGATTTGGGTGTAGGGGGGACGGTTGGCACAGATTTGGGTGTAGGGGGGACGGTTGGCACAGATTTGGGTGTAGGGGGGACGGTTGGCACAGATCTGGGTGTAGGGGGAACGGATGGCACAGATCTGGGTGTAGGGGGGATGGTTGGCACATATTTGGGTGTAGTTGGCAGGGGAGGTGTGAGCGGTGACTATCGGAGGTGGTGATCTGGCCAATCGGAGGGGCCGGATGGGAGGTTTCGGCACACAATGAGGGGTGTCGGTGAAAAAAGAAAAGTTTTTTTATCTTCAGAGTTGGAGAATTTCCTCTCGCCCTGCGAGGAGATGTGGGCGGGCGGGGTGGGGGGAGGGGAGGGTGAGGAATTCAGGCCGGGAGATGCCGGGGAATTGGATGGGAAGTGGATGGATGGAGACCTCTAGGAGACCCCCGTCCATCCGCAGGAACTTCCCTCTCCGCTCAGCTGAAGAAACATCAAACACGACCCCCCACTGCCCCCATTACCCAACACAGGGCTATTACAGGGGGACTCCAACCACCAATACCGGTGTGTACAGGGAGGGGGCGCAGGACCGGGCCAACCCGAGCCCTGGCTGGAAACCCCCCCCCCCCCCATCTATATGTACCCAGGGGCAGACTGACCATTGAGCCACTCGGGCACTGCCCGAGGGCCCTGGGCCACTAGGGGGCCCCATCAGGGTTGCCAGCCTCAGTAAAACCAGGGACAGTATGTATAAATCTGTGTTTTTTTACATCTGTCTGTGTATACTGTGTGATTGTATACTGTGTGATTGTATACTGTGTGTGTGTATACTGTGTGTGTGTATACTGTGTGTGTGTATACTGTGTGATTGTATACTGTGTGTGTGTATACTGTGTGTGTGTATACTGTGTGATTGTATACTGTGTGTGTGTGTGTATACTGTGTGTGTGTATACTGTGTGTGTGTATACTGTGTGTATACTGTGTGTGTGTATACTGTGTGTGTGTATACTGTGTGATTGTATACTGTGTGATTGTATACTGTGTGTGTGTATACTGTGTGATTGTATACTGTGTGTGTGTATACTGTGTGATTGTATACTGTGTGTGTGTATACTGTGTGTGTGTATACTGTGTGTGTGTGTATACTGTGTGTATACTGTGTGATTGTATACTGTGTGTGTGTATACTGTGTGTGTGTATACTGTGTGTGTGTATACTGTGTGTATACTGTGTGTATACTGTGTGTGTGTATACTGTGTGTGTGTATACTGTGTGATTGTATACTGTGTGTGTGTGTGTGTGTATACTGTGTGATTGTATACTGTGTGTGTGTATACTGTGTGTGTGTATACTGTGTGTATACTGTGTGTATACTGTGTGTGTGTATACTGTGTGTGTGTATACTGTGTGATTGTATACTGTGTGTGTGTATACTGTGTGATTGTATACTGTGTGATTGTATACTGTGTGTGTGTATACTGTGTGATTGTATACTGTGTGTGTGTATACTGTGTGTGTGTGTATACTGTGTGTGTGTGTATACTGTGTGTATACTGTGTGATTGTATACTGTGTGTGTGTATACTGTGTGTGTGTATACTGTGTGTGTGTATACTGTGTGTGTGTATACTGTGTGATTGTATACTGTGTGTGTGTGTGTGTGTGTGTATACTGTGTGATTGTATACTGTGTGTGTGTATACTGTGTGTGTGTATACTGTGTGTGTGTATACTGTGTGTATACTGTGTGTGTGTATACTGTGTGTGTGTATACTGTGTGATTGTATACTGTGTGTGTGTGTATACTGTGTGTGTGTATACTGTGTGTGTGTATACTGTGTGATTGTATACTGTGTGTGTGTATACTGTGTGATTGTATACTGTGTGTGTGTATACTGTGTGTATACTGTGTGTGTGTATACTGTGTGATTGTATACTGTGTGATTGTATACTGTGTGATTGTATACTGTGTGTGTGTATACTGTGTGTGTGTGTATACTGTGTGTATACTGTGTGATTGTATACTGTGTGTGTGTATACTGTGTGTGTGTATACTGTGTTATTGTATACTGTGTGTGTGTATACTGTGTGTGTGTATACTGTGTGTATACTGTGTGATTGTATACTGTGTGTGTGTATACTGTGTGATTGTATACTGTGTGTGTGTGTGTGTATACTGTGTGATTGTATACTGTGTGTGTATACTGTGTGTGTGTATACTGTGTGTGTGTATACTGTGTGTGTGTATACTGTGTGTGTGTATACTGTGTGATTGTATACTGTGTGTGTGTATACTGTGTGTGTGTATACTGTGTGTGTGTATACTGTGTGATTGTATACTGTGTGTGTGTATACTGTGTGATTGTATACTGTGTGTGTGTATACTGTGTGTGTGTATACTGTGTGATTGTATACTGTGTGATTGTATACTGTGTGTGTGTATACTGTGTGTGTGTATACTGTGTGATTGTATACTGTGTGATTGTATACTGTGTGTGTGTATACTGTGTGTGTGTATACTGTGTGTGTGTATACTGTGTGTGTGTGTATACTGTGTGTGTGTGTATACTGTGTGTATACTGTGTGATTGTATACTGTGTGTGTGTATACTGTGTGTATACTGTGTGTGTGTATACTGTGTGATTGTATACTGTGTGATTGTATACTGTGTGTGTGTATACTGTGTGTGTGTATACTGTGTTATTGTATACTGTGTGTGTGTATACTGTGTGTGTGTATACTGTGTTATTGTATACTGTGTGTGTGTATACTGTGTGTATACTGTGTGATTGTATACTGTGTGTGTGTATACTGTGTGATTGTATACTGTGTGTGTGTGTGTGTATACTGTGTGATTGTATACTGTGTGTGTATACTGTGTGTGTGTATACTGTGTGTGTGTATACTGTGTGTGTGTATACTGTGTGTGTGTATACTGTGTGATTGTATACTGTGTGTGTGTATACTGTGTGTGTGTATACTGTGTGTGTGTATACTGTGTGATTGTATACTGTGTGTGTGTATACTGTGTGATTGTATACTGTGTGTGTGTATACTGTGTGTGTGTATACTGTGTGTGTGTATACTGTGTGTGTGTATACTGTGTGTGTGTATACTGTGTGATTGTATACTGTGTGTGTGTATACTGTGTGTGTGTATACTGTGTGTGTGTATACTGTGTGATTGTATACTGTGTGTGTGTATACTGTGTGATTGTATACTGTGTGTGTGTATACTGTGTGTGTGTATACTGTGTGATTGTATACTGTGTGATTGTATACTGTGTGTGTGTATACTGTGTGTGTGTATACTGTGTGATTGTATACTGTGTGATTGTATACTGTGTGTGTGTATACTGTGTGTGTGTATACTGTGTGTGTGTATACTGTGTGTGTGTGTATACTGTGTGTGTGTGTATACTGTGTGTATACTGTGTGATTGTATACTGTGTGTGTGTATACTGTGTGTATACTGTGTGTGTGTATACTGTGTGATTGTATACTGTGTGATTGTATACTGTGTGATTGTATACTGTGTGTGTGTATACTGTGTGTGTGTGTATACTGTGTGTATACTGTGTGATTGTATACTGTGTGTGTGTATACTGTGTGTGTGTATACTGTGTTATTGTATACTGTGTGTGTGTATACTGTGTGTGTGTATACTGTGTGTATACTGTGTGATTGTATACTGTGTGTGTGTATACTGTGTGATTGTATACTGTGTGTGTGTGTGTGTATACTGTGTGATTGTATACTGTGTGTGTATACTGTGTGTGTGTATACTGTGTGTGTGTATACTGTGTGTGTGTATACTGTGTGTGTGTATACTGTGTGATTGTATACTGTGTGTGTGTATACTGTGTGTGTGTATACTGTGTGTGTGTATACTGTGTGATTGTATACTGTGTGTGTGTATACTGTGTGTGTGTATACTGTGTGTGTGTATACTGTGTGATTGTATACTGTGTGTGTGTATACTGTGTGATTGTATACTGTGTGTGTGTATACTGTGTGTGTGTATACTGTGTGTGTGTATACTGTGTGTGTGTATACTGTGTGTGTGTATACTGTGTGATTGTATACTGTGTGTGTGTATACTGTGTGTGTGTATACTGTGTGTGTGTATACTGTGTGATTGTATACTGTGTGTGTGTATACTGTGTGATTGTATACTGTGTGTGTGTATACTGTGTGTGTGTATACTGTGTGATTGTATACTGTGTGTGTGTATACTGTGTGTGTGTATACTGTGTGTGTGTATACTGTGTGATTGTATACTGTGTGTGTGTATACTGTGTGATTGTATACTGTGTGTGTGTATACTGTGTGTGTGTATACTGTGTGTGTGTATACTGTGTGTGTGTATACTGTGTGTGTGTATACTGTGTGATTGTATACTGTGTGTGTGTATACTGTGTGTGTGTATACTGTGTGTGTGTATACTGTGTGATTGTATACTGTGTGTGTGTATACTGTGTGATTGTATACTGTGTGTGTGTATACTGTGTGTGTGTATACTGTGTGTGTGTATACTGTGTGTGTGTATACTGTGTGTGTGTATACTGTGTGATTGTATACTGTGTGTGTGTATACTGTGTGTGTGTATACTGTGTGTGTGTATACTGTGTGATTGTATACTGTGTGTGTGTATACTGTGTGATTGTATACTGTGTGTGTGTATACTGTGTGTGTGTATACTGTGTGATTGTATACTGTGTGATTGTATACTGTGTGTGTGTATACTGTGTGTGTGTATACTGTGTGATTGTATACTGTGTGATTGTATACTGTGTGTGTGTATACTGTGTGTGTGTATACTGTGTGTGTGTATACTGTGTGTGTGTGTATACTGTGTGTGTGTGTATACTGTGTGTATACTGTGTGATTGTATACTGTGTGTGTGTATACTGTGTGTATACTGTGTGTGTGTATACTGTGTGATTGTATACTGTGTGATTGTATACTGTGTGATTGTATACTGTGTGTGTGTATACTGTGTGTGTGTGTATACTGTGTGTATACTGTGTGATTGTATACTGTGTGTGTGTATACTGTGTGTGTGTATACTGTGTGTGTGTATACTGTGTGTGTGTGTATACTGTGTGTGTGTGTATACTGTGTGTATACTGTGTGATTGTATACTGTGTGTGTGTATACTGTGTGTGTGTATACTGTGTGTGTGTATACTGTGTGTGTGTATACTGTGTGATTGTATACTGTGTGTGTGTATACTGTGTGTGTGTATACTGTGTGTGTGTATACTGTGTGATTGTATACTGTGTGTGTGTATACTGTGTGATTGTATACTGTGTGTGTGTATACTGTGTGTGTGTATACTGTGTGATTGTATACTGTGTGATTGTATACTGTGTGTGTGTATACTGTGTGTGTGTATACTGTGTGATTGTATACTGTGTGATTGTATACTGTGTGTGTGTATACTGTGTGTGTGTATACTGTGTGTGTGTATACTGTGTGTGTGTGTATACTGTGTGTGTGTGTATACTGTGTGTATACTGTGTGATTGTATACTGTGTGTGTGTATACTGTGTGTATACTGTGTGTGTGTATACTGTGTGATTGTATACTGTGTGATTGTATACTGTGTGATTGTATACTGTGTGTGTGTATACTGTGTGTGTGTATACTGTGTTATTGTATACTGTGTGTGTGTATACTGTGTGTGTGTATACTGTGTTATTGTATACTGTGTGTGTGTATACTGTGTGTATACTGTGTGATTGTATACTGTGTGTGTGTATACTGTGTGATTGTATACTGTGTGTGTGTGTGTGTATACTGTGTGATTGTATACTGTGTGTGTATACTGTGTGTGTGTATACTGTGTGTGTGTATACTGTGTGTGTGTATACTGTGTGTGTGTATACTGTGTGATTGTATACTGTGTGTGTGTATACTGTGTGTGTGTATACTGTGTGTGTGTATACTGTGTGATTGTATACTGTGTGTGTGTATACTGTGTGATTGTATACTGTGTGTGTGTATACTGTGTGTGTGTATACTGTGTGTGTGTATACTGTGTGTGTGTATACTGTGTGTGTGTATACTGTGTGATTGTATACTGTGTGTGTGTATACTGTGTGTGTGTATACTGTGTGTGTGTATACTGTGTGATTGTATACTGTGTGTGTGTATACTGTGTGATTGTATACTGTGTGTGTGTATACTGTGTGTGTGTATACTGTGTGATTGTATACTGTGTGATTGTATACTGTGTGTGTGTATACTGTGTGTGTGTATACTGTGTGATTGTATACTGTGTGATTGTATACTGTGTGTGTGTATACTGTGTGTGTGTATACTGTGTGTGTGTATACTGTGTGTGTGTGTATACTGTGTGTGTGTGTATACTGTGTGTATACTGTGTGATTGTATACTGTGTGTGTGTATACTGTGTGTGTGTGTGTGTATACTGTGTGTGTATACTGTGTGTATACTGTGTGTGTATACTGTGTGTATACTGTGTGATTGTATACTGTGTGTGTGTGTATACTGTGTGTGTGTATACTGTGTGTATACTGTGTGTGTGTGTATACTGTGTGTGTGTGTGTGTATACTGTGTGTGTGTATACTGTGTGGCCCCATAATCTCTGATTGCCCGGGGGCCCCATAATCTCCTATTGCCCGGGGGCCCCATAATCTCCTATTGCCCTGGGGCCCCATGAGTTATCAGTCCGCCCCTGTATGTACCCCTGTACAGGGAGGATAATACCCCTTCATAGGATATCCCATACAGAGGGGAAAATAATGATCGTCTCCCCTGCAGATGGTGTAAGTTTTGCCCCCTTACATAGAAATGAAGGGTCTATAATTTTTATCATAGGTGTATTTTATATGATAGAGACAGAATATCAACCAAAAATCCAGAAAAATCACACAATACAAATGTTATAAATGGAGTAAAATAAATATTTGATCCCCAACCAACAATAATTCTCCCCCCACAGACTGGCTACAGTAGGGGCTCATGTGGTATATATATGGAGTATATAGAGGGTGTATATAGTATATATGGGGGGTATATATGGAGTATATAGAGGGTGTATATAGTATATATGGGGGGTATATATGGAGTATATAGAGGGTGTATATAGTATATATGGGGAGGTATATATGGAGTATATAGAGAGTGTATATAGTATATATGGGGAGGTATATATGGAGTATATAGAGAGTGTATATAGTATATATGTGAGTATATAGAGAGTGTATATAGTATATATGGGGGGTATATATGGAGTATATAGAGAGTGTATATAGTATATATGGGGGGTATATATGGAGTATATAGAGAGTGTATATAGTATATATGGGGGGTATATATGGAGTATATAGAGGGTGTATATAGTATATATGGGGGGTATATATGGAGTATATAGAGGGTGTATATAGTATATATGGGGGGTATATATGGAGTATATAGAGGGTGTATATAGTATATATGGGGGGTATATATGGAGTATATAGAGGGTGTATATAGTATATATGGGGGTATATATGAGTATATAGAGGGTGTATATAGTATATATGGGGGGTATATATGGAGTATATAGAGGGTGTATATAGTATATATGGGAGGTATATATGGAGTATATAGAGAGTGTATATAGTATATATGGGGAGGTATATATGGAGTATATAGAGAGTGTATATAGTATATATGGAGTATATAGAGAGTGTATATAGTATATATGGGGGTATATATGGAGTATATAGAGAGTGTATATAGTATATATGGGGGGTATATATGGAGTATATAGAGGGTGTATATAGTATATATGGGGGGTATATATGGAGTATATAGAGGGTGTATATAGTATATATGGGGGTATATATGGAGTAAATAGAGGGTGTATATAGTATATATGGGGGGTTATATATGGAGTATATAGAGGGTGTATATAGTATATATGGGGAGGTATATATGGAGTATATAGAGAGTGTATATAGTATATATGGGGAGGTATATATGGAGTATATAGAGAGGTTTATATAGTATATATGGAGTATATAGAGAGTGTATATAGTATATATGGGGGGTATATATGGGTATATAGAGGGTGTATATAGTATATATGGGGGGTATATATGGAGTATATAGAGGGTGTATATAGATATATGGGGGGTAATATATGGAGTATATAGAGGGTGCATATAGTATATATGGGGGGTTTATATATGAAGTATACACAGACACCTACAGTAGGTCCTCATGAGGTACACAGATTAGTCCTGTCACTGGAAGAAGGTTCTCCTAACGACAACTCGTTATGTGTATAAAAGACGCCTGTCCACAGAATCTCTTTCCTCCAATCCTCACCATCATGGGGAAGAGCAAAGATCTGTCAGAGGACGTCGGGGAGAAGATTGGAGACCTGCACAAGGCTGGAATGGGCTACAAGACCATCAGCAAGAAGCTTGGTGAGGAGGAGACAAGTGTTGGAGCGATTATTCACAAATGGAAGAAATACAAAATAACCATCAATCGTCCTCAGTCTGGAGCTCCATGGAAGATTTCTCCTCATGGGGTGAGGATGGTCATGAGAAAAGTGAGGGATCCGCCCAGAACTACATGGGAGGAGGCTTGTGAAGGATGTCAAGGCAGTTGGGACCCTCAGTCACCAAACAAACCATTGGTACACAATACACCACCATGGATTGAAATCCTGCAGCCCCCGCAAGACCCTCCTCAGGAAGACACATGGAGAGGAATGTCTGAAGTCCACCAATCAACATCTAATGATTCAGAGAAGGAGAAAGTTCTGTGGTCAGAGGAGACCAAAATTCAGATCTTTGGCATCAACTCGACTCGAAGAAGGAAGAAAAATGGTGACTATGACCCTAAGAACACCATCCCTACAGTCACACATCATCCCTACAGTCACATCATCCCTACAGTCACACACCATCCCTACAGTCACATCATCCCTACAGTCACACACCATCCCTACAGTCACATCATCCCTAAAGTCACACATCATCCCTACAGTCACACATCATCCCTACAGTCACACATCATCCCTACAGTCACACACCATCCCTACAGTCACATCATCCCTACAGTCACACATCATCCCTACAGTCACACACCATCCCTACAGTCACACACCATCCCTACAGTCACACATCATCCCTACAGTCACACACCATCCCTACAGTCACACATCATCCCTACAGTCCACACTCATCCTACATCACACCTCCCTACAGTCACACACCATCCCTACAGTCACACACCATCCCTACAGTCACACACCATCCCTACAGTCACACACCATCCCTACAGTCACACATCATCCCTACAGTCACACATCATCCCTACAGTCACACATCATCCCTACAGTCACACATCATCCCTACAGTCACACATCATCCCTACAGTCACACACCATCCCTACAGTCACAATCATCCCTACAGTCACACACCATCCCTACAGTCACATCATCATCCCTACAGTCACACTCATCCCTACAGTCACACATCATCCCTACAGTCACATCATCCCTACAGTCACATCATCCCTACAGTCACACACCATCCCTACAGTCACATCATCCCTACAGTCACACCCCATCCCTACAGTCACACCCCATCCCTACAGTCACACACCATCCCTACAGTCACATCATCCCTACAGTCACACACCATCCCTACAGTCACATCATCCCTACAGTCACACACCATCCCTACAGTCACACATCATCCCTTACAGTCACATCCATCCCTACAGTCACATCATCCCTACAGTCCACACACCATCCCTACAGTCACACACCATCCCTACAGTCACATATCATCCCTACAGTCACACCCATCCCTACAGTCACACATCATCCCTACAGTCACATATCATCCCTACAGTCACATCATCCCTACAGTCACATCATCATCCCTACAGTCACACACCATCCCTACAGTCACATCATCATCCCTACAGTCACATCATCCCTACAGTCACACATCATCCCTACAGTCACATATCATCCCTACAGTCACATCATCCCTACAGTCACATCATCATCCCTACAGTCACACACCATCCCTACAGTCACATCATCATCCCTACAGTCATCCCTACAGTCACATCATCATCCCTACAGTCACATCATCCCTACAGTCACATCATCCCTACAGTCACATCATCCCTACAGTCACATCATCCCTACAGTCACACATCATCCCTACAGTCACACACCATCCCTACAGTCACACATCATCCCTACAGTCACACATCATCCCTACAGTCACACATCATCCCTACAGTCACACACCATCCCTACAGTCACACACCATCCCTACAGTCACACACCATCCCTACAGTCACATCATCATCCCTACAGTCACACATCATCCCTACAGTCACACATCATCCCTACAGTCACACATCATCCCTACAGTCACACATCATCCCTACAGTCACACATCATCCCTACAGTCACACATCATCCCTACAGTCACACATCATCCCTACAGTCACACATCATCCCTACAGTCACATCATCCCTACAGTCACATCATCCCTACAGTCACATCATCCCTACAGTCACACATCATCCCTACAGTCACACATCATCCCTACAGTCACATCATCATCCCTACAGTCACACATCATCCCTACAGTCACATCATCATCCCTACAGTCACACATCATCCCTACAGTCACATCATCATCCCTACAGTCACACATCATCCCTACAGTCACATCATCATCCCTACAGTCACACATCATCCCTACAGTCACATCATCATCCCTACAGTCACACATCATCCCTACAGTCACATCATCATCCCTACAGTCACATCATCATCCCTACAGTCACATCATCATCCCTACAGTCACATCATCATCCCTACAGTCACATCATCCCTACAGTCACACATCATCCCTACAGTCACACACCATCCCTACAGTCACATCATCCCTACAGTCACATCATCCCTACAGTCACATCATCATCCCTACAGTCACACACCATCCCTACAGTCACATCATCATCCCTACAGTCACACATCATCCCTACAGTCACATCATCCCTACAGTCACACATCATCCCTACAGTCACACATCATCCCTACAGTCACACATCATCCCTACAGTCACATCATCATCCCTACAGTCACACATCATCCCTACAGTCACATCATCCCTACAGTCACACATCATCCCTACAGTCACACATCATCCCTACAGTCACACATCATCCCTACAGTCACACACCATCCCTACAGTCACACACCATCCCTACAGTCACACATCATCCCTACAGTCACACATCATCCCTACAGTCACACATCATCCCTACAGTCACACATCATCCCTACAGTCACACATCATCCCT
Organism: Lithobates septentrionalis; assembly: GCA_037952835.1. NCBI lineage: Eukaryota > Metazoa > Chordata > Amphibia > Anura > Ranidae > Lithobates > Lithobates septentrionalis. Next base: position 15,603 of record JBBDGP010005859.1, on the reverse strand, counting down.
ACAGTCACACATCATCCCTACAGTCACACATCATCCCTACAGTCACACACCATCCCTACAGTCACATCATCCCTACAGTCACACACCATCCCTACAGTCACACACCATCCCTACAGTCACATCATCATCCCTACAGTCACATCATCCCTACAGTCACACATCATCCCTACAGTCACATCATCCCTACAGTCACATCATCATCCCTACAGTCACACACCATCCCTACAGTCACATCATCATCCCTACAGTCACATCATCATCCCTACAGTCACATCATCATCCCTACAGTCACATCATCATCCCTACAGTCACATCATCCCTACAGTCACATCATCCCTACAGTCACATCATCCCTACAGTCACATCATCCCTACAGTCACACATCATCCCTACAGTCACACACCATCCCTACAGTCACATCATCCCTACAGTCACACATCATCCCTACAGTCACATACCATCCCTACAGTCACACATCATCCCTACAGTCACACATCATCCCTACAGTCACACACCATCCCTACAGTCACACACCATCCCTACAGTCACACACCATCCCTACAGTCACATCATCATCCCTACAGTCACACATCATCCCTACAGTCACACATCATCCCTACAGTCACACATCATCCCTACAGTCACACATCATCCCTACAGTCACACATCATCCCTACAGTCACATCATCCCTACAGTCACATCATCCCTACAGTCACACATCATCCCTACAGTCACACATCATCCCTACAGTCACACATCATCCCTACAGTCACATCATCCCTACAGTCACATCATCCCTACAGTCACATCATCCCTACAGTCACATCATCCCTACAGTCACACATCATCCCTACAGTCACACATCATCCCTACAGTCACATCATCATCCCTACAGTCACACATCATCCCTACAGTCACATCATCATCCCTACAGTCACACATCATCCCTACAGTCACATCATCATCCCTACAGTCACACATCATCCCTACAGTCACATCATCATCCCTACAGTCACACATCATCCCTACAGTCACATCATCATCCCTACAGTCACATCATCATCCCTACAGTCACATCATCATCCCTACAGTCACATCATCCCTACAGTCACACATCATCCCTACAGTCACACATCATCCCTACAGTCACATCATCCCTACAGTCACACACCATCCCTACAGTCACATCATCCCTACAGTCACATCATCCCTACAGTCACATCATCCCTACAGTCACATCATCATCCCTACAGTCACACACCATCCCTACAGTCACATCATCATCCCTACAGTCACATCATCATCCCTACAGTCACACATCATCCCTACAGTCACACACGGAGGTGGAAACATGATGATTTGGGGTGTTTCTCTGATAAAGGTTCAGGCCGACTTTGCCGCATTGAGGGGCCAATGGGCGGGGCCATGTATTGTAAGATCTTGGAGGAGAACCTTCTTCCCTCATCCAGAACACTGAAGATGGGTCATGGATGGGTCTTCCAGCATGACAAGGACCCAAAACATATCACCAAGGCAACAAAGGAGGGGCTCAAGAAGAAGCACATGAAGGTCATGGAGTGGCCTATCCAGTCTCCAGACCTTAATCCTATAGAAAATGTATGGAGGAGATGAAACTTCGAGTTGCCAAGAAACCTTCAGGATTTAGAGAAGATCTGTAAAGAAGAGAAAATCCCTCCTGAGATGTGTGGAAACTGATCACCACCTACAAGAAACGTCTGACCTCTGTGATCACCAACAAGGGTTTCTCCACCAACAACTAAGTCATGTTGGACTTGTGTCTTTTTTCAACCTCACCTACTATGTAACTATGTTTTGCCTGAGGATCAAATACTTATTTTACTCCATTTATAACATTTGTATTGTGTGATTTTTCTGGATTTTTGGTTGATATTCTGTCTCTATCATATAAAATACACCTCTGATAAAAATTATAGACCCTTCATTTCTATGTAAGGGGGCAAAACTTACACAATCTGCAGGGGACACAATCATTATCCCCCCCCCCCACTGTAATGAGGATAAATAATAATAATCTTACTCCCTTCCCCCATAAACAGAGAAGCTCTGGGATGAGGAAGCCCCTCCTACCACCAGACAAAAAAACAAAAAAAAACCAATCAGGTGCAGATCCTCCACATTCCTCTTTATTGTCATCTGTCCGTCTACTACACAGATCCGTCACCATCTGCAATGTACTACCTATTACTTGTGTGTGTATAACTGGTGATGAATGTCAGGGGAGCCCCGCCCCCGAGGATCTCTGCCCCTCGTGCCCTCAGGGGATGTCAGCGTGCTCCTCTTAGTGGTGGATTGAGAGGGCGGAATGAAGGATGAAGGCAGAGATGCGTGATTGGCTATTCCCATCTGTACACGGGAACATGCATAGCACTGAGGAGCGCCCGAGGGGGGCACCGGTGGGGCTCGCGGTCTGCATGCGTGTGTGTGAGTGTGTGTGCGCATGCGTGTGTCATGTTCATCCTGTGCAGGTCACATACACATAGAAAAGGGAAGACGTTCCCTACAAAAAGTTTTCTCTCAAATAAAAAGTGCGTAAAAATCATTGGCAATGAAGGACTGCGCTGGGACTGGGGAGGGGGAGGGGTGTAACCCTGTTACTGGGGGTCGGGGGGGGTCACAGTGGGTCCAGCCCAGATTGAGGGGGGGACAGAAGGGCGGTCAGGCGAAGACGGTGAATGAACGCGTTCCCATGATGCAATGTGTGGCACATCAAACCCTTCCTAGTCCAGCTGTCTTGGCTTCGTTCCGATCTTGAACCGCAGAGCGCGCCCCTGGTGGGTGTTGGCGGTCGGGCGCCCTGGCGGCCATTTCTTGTGCTAGGTTGAATGGGCACAAAGGGCTGCAGGTTTGCCCCCCCAGAGGGCACTCAGTGACTCGGCCTCTCCCTCTATGCTAGTCTATGGGGGTCACTCCGCTTTGCTGAAGCCGCTTATCGTCACCTTGCGCTCGTGTTTGATGGTGACCAGTTCCTGCAGCTGGAGGGCCCCGCCGCCGATGAAGCAGAACGCCGGGCACACGGGGCCTGAACAGTCCACGCTGCCCTCCCACAGGCCACGGTGGGACACGGCGTCGAAGAAACCCACGCGGCCCTTCTCGTAGTCGAGGCAGACGCCCAGGCGTGGGGGGAGGGGCATGGTACATCCGGTGGGGTCCCGGGAGGTGGGCGGAGAGCCGTGTGGCTGCAGAATCTTGCCCATGCCGATCGTCAGGAAGCAGAAGGATGGAGACACGTCCATTGTGGCGTCTTCTGCTCCCGAGTCGTGTCCGCTGTCCGGGTCATAGCGGCTGCCGGAGAGAGAAAAGAAGATAATATTCAAACTGTCAGCGCTATATAAATCCTGTATAATAATAATAATCATCCCATACACCATGAAATACCGATCAATATATCATCTTTACCATTCAATATATCATCCATACCAATCAATATATCATTTACCTGATCAATATATCATCTATACCAATTATATCATCTTTACCTGTCAATATATCATCTATACCAATCAACATATCATCTTTTCTTATCAATACCATCTATAATAATCAATATATCATCTATACCAATCAACATATCATCTTTTCTTATCAATATCATCTATAATAATCAATATATCATCTTTACCCATCAATATATCATCTATACCAATCAATATATCATTTACCTGATCAATATATCATCTATACCAATTATATCATCTTTACCTGTCAATATATCATCTATATCTATTGATATAATCTATACTAATCAATATATCATGTATACCTATCAATATCATCTATACCTATCAATATCATTTATACCTAGAACATGCGAACAGAAAAAAAGTTTGCTTGAACACGCGAACACCGCTAAAGTCTATGGGACACGAACATGAATAATCAAAAGTGCTAATTTTAAAGGCTTATATGAAAGTTATTGTCATAAAAAGTGTTTGGGGACCCGGGTCCTGCCCCAGGGGAGTGTTTGGGGACCCGGGTCCTGCCCCAGGGGAGTGTTTGGGGACCCGGGTCCTGCCCCAGGGGAGTGTTTGGGGACCCGGGTCCTGCCCCAGGGGAGTGTTTGGGGACCCGGGTCCTGCCCCAGGGGAGTGTTTGGGGACCCGGGTCCTGCCCCAGGGGAGTGTTTGGGGACCCGGGTCCTGCCCCAGGGGAGTGTTTGGGGACCCTATGTCCTGCCCCAGGGGAGTGTTTGGGGACCCTATGTCCTGCCCCAGGGGACATGGATCAATGCAAAAAGAAGTTTTAAAAACGGCCGTTTTTTCGGGAGCAGTGATTTTAATAATGCTTAAAGTGAAACAATAAAAGTGTAATATCCCTTTAAATTTCGTACCTGGGGGGTGTCTATAGTATGCCTGTAAAGGGGCGCATGTTTCCCGTGTTTAGAACAGTCTGACAGCAAAATGACATTTCGAAGGAAAAAAAGCCATTTAAAACTACCCGTGGCTATTGCATTGCCGACAATACACATAGAAGTTCATTGATAAAAACGGCATGAGAATTCCCCACAGGAGAACCCCGAACCAAAATTAAAAAAAAAAATGACGTGGGAGTCCCCCTAAATTCCATACCAGGCCCTTCAGGTCTGGTATGGGTTTTAAGGGGAACCCCGGCCAAAATTTAAAAAAAAAATGACGTGGGGTTCCCCCTAAATTCCATACCAGACCCTTCAGGTCTGGTATGGGTTTTAAGGGGAACCCCGCGCCAAAAAAAAAAACCGGCGTGGGGTCCCCCCAAAAATCCATACCAGACCCTTATCCGAGCACGCAACCTGGCAGGCTGCAGGAAAAGAGGGGGGGACGAGAGTGTGGCCCCCCCCCCCTCCTGAACCGTACTAAGCCACATGCCCTCAACATTCCCTCGGGCATTCCCCGTGATGTCACAGGGAAGTCCCGTCAAGTCACCGTGCGTCAGAGGGGGGACGGGGTCACCGAGTGGCCCCGCCCCCCGTTATTTAGGAACCGTCAGACGAGGAGACGCCGTCACACAGCGGGAGCCTCCGTCCATGCCAGCATGGGTGCGGAGCGGCCCGGAGAAGAAAATCAAGAAGAGAAGAAGAGAAGAAGAGATTTCTTCTGGATTTTTGGTTGATATTCTGTCTCTATCATATAAAATACACCTATGATAACAATTATAGACCCTTCATTTCTATGTAAGTGGGCAAAACTTACCCAATCTGCAGGGGAGACGATCGTTATTCCCCCACTGTATGTACCCCCCCCTCTATATACACCCCCCATATTCTCCCACCCCCCCTATATACACCCCATCCCCCTGCACCCCTATGCAGGGAGGATAATACCCCCCCCCATAGGATACCCCCCCTATCCCTCAGTACCCCTGTACAGGGAGGATAATACCCCCTTCTAATAATATACTGTACACAAACATTCATATATATATATATTCTCAGAACATCAAAAAAAGGAAAGATTCGGCAGGGTTGGGTTTTCCCTCCCGGGTGTGTCCACTCCTTCTGGGGATCAGAACTTCCATCCTGTAGTGCAGAGGACGGGTAGAGGCGCATTGTTTATGAGGGTGTCGGGTCCCTGTAGGATATGGTGGATGCCTGCATTTCGCGATTCTCATTTTATTGGCTGGAAGAATCTATAACTCCGCCTTCCCCCCGCCCCCCTTCTTTTTTCAGACACTTGACGCCGGACTTCCACACGTTATCCTTCTACCTCCCGGATGGGACCCGTGTGACGGAGAACCGCCCTCAGCGGGTAAGGCGAGGGGGGGGGTGAAACAGGCCGCGCTGGTGTGATCCACCTCGGATTGGCCCGCCGTGTGCGTTTCGTCACGTCACCTCCATTCCTCATTGTCCTCACTCTCCTCTTATTACAGGTGAGCTGCCATTATCAGGGACGGCTGGCGGGACACAGCGGGCCCTGGAGCAGCCTCAGCCTGTGCTCTGGACTCAGGTAATGACATCAACGCGTTTCGTACTAACAATGTACAGGACAGACTCCGCCCACCTGAAGGCCACTCTCCAGACATGAATAAATAATAAATAACAGATCACATGTATAGGGTGACTTTTGTGACGCCCCCCCCTCCCTTTCTGGTGTCCATGTTGCAGGGGTGTGGTCATTGTGGAGGCGGAGCAGCAGTACAGCATCGAGCCGATCCCGGGGGATCCGTCCTTTAAGCACCTACTCCGACCAATCAGTGACCATCGGAACATCACTTGTGAGACGCAGGACGCGCCCCTCTGGACATCTACCAATCACAAGACTGGGAGGACACTGCTAAGTATGGGAGACCCCCAACCCGGCCAAGAGGAACCGGCACCACCGCCCCCGGCAGGTGGATCCTCCAATCAGGTGAGTGCAGAGAGGAGGGCGGAGCCGGGAACCCCAGACTCAGGATTCAGGGGAAATCTCATCCACCCTCCCCCTTTGTGTGTGTTCCAGGGGGGCGGGACCGGCGAGACGAAGTACGTGGAGCTGGTGTTGGTGGCTGATAATAGCGAGGTGGGTGTGGTCTCGCGTTGGCTGCGTCTTATGATGGCGTCACCCCCCCGTACTTACCTTCTCTTCCATCTTCGCAGTACGAGTTGTATCACCGAGACCTGGCGACCCTTCACAGCCGGAGCCTGGAGATCGCCAACAGGATGGACGCCGTAAGTCACCGCCATCATTTATTATTCAGGGTTCAATCGCCTTCTATAGCTGAATAACATAGGGGATCGATGGGTGGGGGGAGGGGGCATCTGTACATTGTGTTCAAATGTTTTTTTTTCTTATAAATTTATTTATTTTATATATTTATAATTATTATTTACTATTAGTTTTTAAAAGTGTTGGTTTTTTGTTATTTTTTTTTTTAATTTTAATTAACCCCTACTTTTTTCCTTATTCCTCGTTTGTATATAAATCACCTTTTCTTTTTTTTTTTTTTTTTTTTTTAATATATAATACTTATTTTAAATAAAGAGCCCTTATTTTATTTCCTTGTTTTGTATGTGAAGCAGCCTTCTTTTTAAATGATTTTTTTTTATTTACTGTGTTTGTTTAATATATATTAATAATATATCCTGAGGAAAATAAAAATATATATATTTTGTTAATAAAGTGTCCCTTTTTCTTATCTCTTATATATTTTATTATATTTAATATTATTTACTTATTTTTATTTTTTTAGTGTTCTTTACTTATTTTAAAAATTGATATTTAGATTTTTTATTTTTTTTAATAAGGAACACTTATAATATAATTTCCTAATTTGTAGATTAAGTGATCCTTTACTAAGCTATTTTTTATGTTATTTATTCTATTTATTTATTATTTTCTTTTTTTTTAATTTGTTATTTACTTTTTTTTTTTTTTTTATTTATTTTGATTGTTGATATTTATTCATTGAATTTTTTTTATTTAATTTATTTATTTTACCCTTATTATCCTTTTTATATAAAGTGATCCTTTTTTTTTTATCTTGTATTTAATTTGTTCATAAATGTTCTTTCTTCTTTTTTTTTTTTTTCTTTTTTTTAATTTGTTTTATATATTTATAATTATTATTTTATTACATATTTATTTGTTGTTGTTTGATTTTAAACGGATCCCCCTTATTTTATTCACCCCTCGCACTCCTCCAGTTTTTCCGGACGTTGAATATTCGGGTGGTCCTGGTCGGGGTGGAGGTCTGGAGTCAGAAGGATCGGATTTCGGTCAGTTTGAACCCGGTGGAGACGCTGAACCGTTTCCTTTCCTGGAGGGAGAAGGAGCTCCTCCCCCGAATCCCCCATGACAACGCTCAGCTCCTCACGTGAGTGGTCACCCCGCTAGATAGGTGTCCATTGGCGTGCGGTGTAGACGTGTAACCGGACTGTGCCGGATTTGGCCCCAGGGAGGCGGAGTCTATAAGTGAGCGGCCTTCTACCTTTAGAACCGTGACCTTCGACCCTCCAATCATTTATGTGATAGTGGCCCCCAGAGAATAGCCCCCCAATCATTGGTGTCAGTGGGATAGTGGCCCCCCAATCATTGGTGTCAGTGGGATAGTGGCCCCCCAATCATTGGTGTCAGTGGGATAGTGGCCCCCAATCATTGGTGTCAGTGGGATAGTGGCCCCCAATCATTGGTGTCAGTGGGATAGTGTCCCCCAATCACTGGTTTCAGTGGGATAGTGTCCCCCCAATCACTGGTTTCAGTGGGATAGTGGCCCCCCAATCATTGGTGTCAGTGGGATAGTGGCCCCCCCAATAATTGGTGTCAGTGGGATAGTGGCCCCCCAATCATTGGTGTCAGTGGGATAGTGGCCCCCAATCATTGGTGTCAGTGGGATAGTGGCCCCCCAATCATTGGTGTCAGTGGGATAGTGGCCCCCCAATCATTGGTGTCAGTGGGATAGTGGCCCCCCAATCATTGGTGTCAGTGGGATAGTGGCCCCCCAGTCATTGGTGTCAGTGGGATAGTGGCCCCCCAATCATTGGTGTCAGTGGGATAGTGGCCCCCCAATCATTGGTGTCAGTGGGATAGTGGCCCCCAGTCACTGGTGTCAGTGGGATAGTGGCCCCCAGTCACTGGTGTCAGTGGGATAGTGGCCCCCAGTCACTGGTGTCAGTGGGATAGTGGCCCCCCAATCATTGGTGTCAGTGGGATAGTGGCCCCCCAATCATTGGTGTCAGTGGGATAGTGGCCCCCCAATCATTGGTGTCAGTGGGATAGTGGCCCCCCAATCATTGGTGTCAGTGGGATAGTGTCCCCCAGTCACTGGTGTCAGTGGGATAGTGTCCCCCAGTCACTGGTGTCAGTGGGATAGTGTCCCCCAATCACTGGTGTCAGTGGGATAGTGGCCCCCAATCATTGGTGTCAGTTAAAGTGGCCCCCCAATCATTGGTGTCAGTGGGATAGTGGCCCCCCAATCATTGGTGTCAGTGGGATAGTGGCCCCCAGTCATTGGTGTCAGTGGGATAGTGGCCCCCCAATCATTGGTGTCAGTGGGATAGTGGCCCCCCAATCATTGGTGTCAGTGGGATAGTGGCCCCCCAATCATTGGTGTCAGTGGGATAGTGGCCCCCAGTCATTGGTGTCAGTGGGATAGTGGCCCCCCAATCATTGGTGTCAGTGGGATAGTGGCCCCCCAATCATTGGTGTCAGTGGGATAGTGGCCCCCAGTCACTGGTGTCAGTGGGATAGTGGCCCCCAGTCACTGGTGTCAGTGGGATAGTGGCCCCCAGTCACTGGTGTCAGTGGGATAGTGGCCCCCAGTCACTGGTGTCAGTGGGATAGTGGCCCCCCAATCACTGGTGTCAGTGGGATAGTGGCCCCCCCAATCACTGGTGTCAGTGGGATAGTGGCCCCCCAATCACTGGTGTCAGTGGGATAGTGGCCCCCCAATCATTGGTGTCAGTGGGATAGTGGCCCCCCAATCACTGGTGTCAGTGGGATAGTGTCCCCCAGTCACTGGTGTCAGTGGGATAGTGTCCCCCAGTCACTGGTGTCAGTGGGATAGTGTCCCCCAGTCACTGGTGTCAGTGGGATAGTGTCCCCCAGTCACTGGTGTCAGTGGGATAGTGTCCCCCAGTCACTGGTGTCAGTGGGATAGTGTCCCCCAATCACTGGTGTCAGTGGGATAGTGGCCCCCAATCACTGGTGTCAGTGGGATAGTGGCCCCCCAATCATTGGTGTCAGTGGGATAGTGGCCCCCCAATCATTGGTGTCAGTGGGATAGTGGCCCCCAGTCATTGGTGTCAGTGGGATAGTGGCCCCCCAATCATTGGTGTCAGTGGGATAGTGGCCCCCCAATCATTGGTGTCAGTGGGATAGTGGCCCCCCAATCATTGGTGTCAGTGGGATAGTGGCCCCCAAATCATTGGTGTCAGTGGGATAGTGGCCCCCCAATCATTGGTGTCAGTGGGATAGTGGCCCCCAGTCATTGGTGTCAGTGGGATAGTGGCCCCCCAATCATTGGTGTCAGTGGGATAATGGCCCCCCAATCATTGGTGTCAGTGGGATAGTGGCCCCCAGTCACTGGTGTCAGTGGGATAGTGGCCCCCAGTCACTGGTGTCAGTGGGATAGTGGCCCCCAGTCACTGGTGTCAGTGGGATAGTGGCCCCCCAATCACTGGTGTCAGTGGGATAGTGGCCCCCCAATCATTGGTGTCAGTGGGATAGTGGCCCCCCAATCATTGGTGTCAGTGGGATAGTGGCCCCCCAGTCACTGGTGTCAGTGGGATAGTGGCCCCCCAGTAACTGGTGTCAGTGGGATAGTGTCCCCCCAGTCACTGGTGTCAGTGGGATAGTGTCCCCCAGTCACTGGTGTCAGTGGGATAGTGTCCCCCAATCACTGGTGTCAGTGGGATAGTGTCCCCCAATCACTGGTGTCAGTGGGATAGTGGCCCCCCCAGCGGAGTATCCCCTCTGTCTCAAAGGACTGGAATGTAAACATTGAAAGCGCAGTGGGTGTGTTCTCAGGTTCCAGCCCCGCCCCCTGTAGTTCTCAGGGAGGTCACATGACCGGTATCCACCCAGAAGCACAATAAGAAGCCTGCTGAATGAGGAAATCATGAGATATAAATGGAGTAGATGAGATTATATATATATACACACTGTGTATGTGTCACATGACTCTGATCTCTTCCTTCCAGCGGGGTGACATTTGCGGGCTCGGCGGCGGGAATGGCGACTGTGGGCTCCATCTGTACAGCCGATCGCTCCGGAGGGGTCAGCATGGTGAGTGATGTCTCTCCAAGGCAATGTGTGATAGAAGCTGCTGCCAACCAGATAGAGCCCCGCCTCCTTTCCTGGACGGAGGACGTCTAGTATCATCTAGCCCTTTCCTCCCCAGCTTGACTGTCCCTGGCCCGGCCCCTTTTCATTCATTGGATTTCAGTTCGGTCAATCATGGAGGCTCAGCATCACACGTGGGGGGCGTTACCTATGCAAATACGGCCTGCCTAGGACCACCCACTCCTCCAGACTGACAGCCACACCAATCAGGGAATTTTGATATTTGCATAACTCCTCCCACTTGCATCAGGACTGAGGGCTCTGGGGAGGAGTCTCTGTGCTTCTCTATGCAATGCAGGCAGATTGTGGCTGGTGGGAGGGGACAGTGCTGTATATGGCTTCCTGAAAACATCCTAGCCCCCTTGCTGGCCACTCCCACCAGCCACGATCTGCCTGCATTGCATAGAGAAGTACAGAGACCCAGTGATGATCGGAAGGGGACTCAGCATGAATGTTCAGGGATGTGGGACAGTGATGGTGGGTGATGGACAGTGCAGCTCACAGCGGCCTCTCAGGTCAGTCAGATCAGTGGCCCTTCCCTGGATCCTCAGATAAACTCACATATTTCACACAGTGTTTAGATTGGGGGACTATTTATATCAGGTAAAAAATAAACCGGGACGGCATTCCACCCTGATAGGCCCCTGGGGGCCCCGCCGTGTTCTGCCCAGCATTCAATGAGCCTTGTGTATTCCTGGGCTTCAGCGCCACCTGGTGGCCACCTCAGATCTCTGCAACCTTCTGCACAAAGTGCTCAGATTATATTTATTTCAGGTTTATGCCGAACGTTCTCCTCCCCCGGAGAGGATATTCTGAGGGGGTCTTCACCCCTGACCTCATTCTGAGGGGTCTTCACTGTGACCTCATTCTGAGGGGGTCTTCACCCGTGACTTTATTCTAAAGGGTCTTCACCGCGACGTCATTCTGAGGGGTCTTCACTGTGACCTCATTCTGCGCCACCTGGTGGCCACCTCAGATCTCTGCAACCTTCTGCACAAAGTGCTCAGATTATATTTATTCCAGCTTTCTACCGAACGTTCTCCTCCCCCGGAGAGGATATTCTGAGGATTCTTCATCGTAACTTCATTCTGAAGGGTCTTCACCGTGACGTCACTCTGAGGGGGTCTTCACCGTGACGTCACTCTGAGGGGGTCTTCACCGTGACGTCACTCTGAGGGGGTCTTCACCGTGACGTCACTCTGAGGGGGTCTTCACCGTGGCGTCACTCTGAGGGGGTCTTCACCGTGGCGTCACTCTGAGGGGGTCTTCACCGTGGCGTCACTCTGAGGGGGTCTTCACCGCGGCGTCACTCTGAGGGGGTCTTCACCGCGACGTCACTCTGAGGGGGTCTTCACCGCGGCGTACTCTGAGGGGGTCTTCACCGCGGCGTCACTCTGAGGGGGTCTTCACCGCGGCGTCACTCTGAGGGGGTCTTCACCGTGACGTCACTCTGAGGGGGTCTTCACCGTGACGTCACTCTGAGGGGTCTTCACCGTGACCTTATTCTGACGGGGTCTTCACCGTGACCTTATTCTGACGGGGGTCTTCACCGTGACCTTATTCTGACGGGGGTCTTCACCGTGACGTCATTCCGCACCACCTAGTGGCCACCTCAGATCTCTGCAACCTTCTGCACAAAGTGCACAGATTATATTTATTCCAGGTTTCTGCCGAACGTTCTCCTCCCCCGGAGAGGATATTCTGAGGGTTCATTGTGACCTCCATTCTGAGGGGTCTTCTCCGTGGCTTCATTCTGAGGGGTCTTCACCGTGGCGTCATTCTGAGGGGTCTTCACCGTGGCGTCATTTTGACGGGGTCTTCACCGTGGCGTCATTCTGGCGGGGTCTTCACCGTGACGTCATTCTGACGGGGTCTTCACCGTGACGTCATTCTGACGGGGTCTTCACCGTGACGTCATTCTGACGGGGTCTTCACCGTGGCGTCATTCTGACGGGGTCTTCACCGTGGCGTCATTCTGACGGGGTCTTCACCGTGGCGTCATTCTGACGGGGTCTTCACCGTGGCGTCATTCTGGCGGGGTCTTCACCGTGGCGTCATTCTGGCGGGGTCTTCACCGTGGCGTCATTCTGACGGGGTCTTCACCGTGACGTCATTCTGACGGGGTCTTCACCGTGACGTCATTCTGACGGGGTCTTCACCGTGACGTCATTCTGACGGGGTCTTCACCGTGACGTCATTCTGACGGGGTCTTCACCGTGACGTCATTCTGACGGGGTCTTCACCGTGACGTCATTCTGGCGGGGTCTTCACCGTGACGTCATTCTGGCGGGGTCTTCACCGTGACGTCATTCTGGCGGGGTCTTCACCGTGACGTCATTCTGACGGGGTCTTCACCGTGACTCCCTAAAGACTTGCAGCTGTAATTGCAGAGAAAGAGGGTTCTACAAAGTACTGACTCCGGGAGGCGCCATACAAATGTCCCCCGTCCCCCCCCCCCCACACTTTTCACATATTTATTTGTATCATTTATCATTTTCCTTCCACTTCACAATTATGTGCCACTTTGTGTTGGTCCCATCACATAAAATCCCCATTAAAATACATTTTATGTTTTTGGTTGTAACAAAATGTGGGGAATTTCAAGGGGTATGAATACTTTTTCAAGGCACTGTATACATTTTTTTTTTTTTTTACTTTATTTATAATTATTACTGAAATCCTATTTATTTTTTGGCGCCTTTCCTCCCTCCCCCACACAGGATCACTCGGTCTCTATCCTGGCCGTGGCCTCCACCGTGGCGCACCAACTGGGCCACAATCTGGGCTGAACCACATTGCAGCGGATGACAAGTGCGGCCAACCCAGCACCGGGAGACAATGGATCATGGAGCAGGGGACCAAAGCCGGGTGAGTGACCCAGAATAGAGCCCCTCCACTGCAGGACGGGTCTGTGACACGCGTGGGGGGGGGCCCCCCGGGACGGGTCTGACACGCGTGGGGGGCCCCGGGACGGGTCTGACACGCGTGGTGGGGGGGCCCCCTCCCGGGAGGGGACTGTGACACGCGTGGGGCCCCCGGGACGGACTGTGAGACTGGTGGACAGCTGAGGTCATACATGGTGTCTGGTGTACGGTAGGTACATGCCCGGGTTGGAGTTCAGTAGCTGCAGTCGGATGGAGTTGGCCGCCATCTTCAGAGAAGGAGCGGGGAAGTGTCTCTTCAATGTCCCCGCCCCGTCCAGCGTGTTTGGGAAGGCGCAGTGCGGAAATCTGGTGGTGGAGAAAGGCGAGCAATGCGACTGCGGCCTGGCACAGGTGAGACTCGCCAATCGCTCCCCGAAATCATACCGCACCCCGCATGTCCTACAGTCCCCAACCCAACGCCTCTTACCATAAAGAATCCTTCCTGTAGAGGCTGGGACATCATTATTCCTCTTGTCACCGTCTCCAGATTCGCTCCTTGAAGATACAGCAAGCCGACGCGTTTCAGGGACCAGGCTGAACTTCTTTATCAGGGAAGAAGCACCTCCCTTCTACCCACCCCTTGGCCTCCTTCCTGTTAAAGTTCCAAAGGCGGCCGTCCCTTATGCCCCTCCTTTCTGTTTAAAACTCCAAAGGGTCCCGCCCTTCTGCCAACCCCTTGGCCTCCTTCCTGTTTAAGCTTTCAAGGCACCTTCCCCTCTGCTTACCCCTTGGGCCTCCTTCCTGGTAAAGCTCCCAAGGTGGCTGCCCCTTCTGCCCACCCTTGGGCCTCCTTGTTTAAGCTCCCAAGGTGGCTGCCCTTCTTCCAACCCCTTGGGTCTCCCTCCTGTTAAAGCTCCCAAGGCGCCTGCCCCTCCTGCCCACCCCTTGGGCCTCCTTCCTGTTAAAGCTCCCAAGGCGGCCGTCCCTTCAGCCCACCCCTGGCCTTCATGAGCACCGCGGATCCAGAGCCTCTTACCCAATATCTTCCCAACCCCAGTACATTATGATGCCCCAGTTGAGTTCTGCTGTGTATGGTGTTCTTCTTCTGTTCCCCCCTCACTGTTCCCCCCTACTGTCTACCTGCAGGAGTGCGCGGACCCTTGCTGCAACGCCTCCACCTGCCAGTTGGTGGCCGGAGCCGAGTGCGCCTCGGACGGACTGTGCTGTGAGCAGTGTAAGGTAAGTGTTCCTCTGTGGTCAGTGCCAGCTATGGTGACTTCTCCGGTAAAGAGTCTCGAGAAGAGGAAACCTCCTCCACCTTCGATGACTCCTCTTCCTCAAGTCTGAGGAAAACTTACCCCCCAAAATGTAAAAACGGAAGAATTTGAGCCCCGATAGAGGAGCGCAGCCTGGCCTCGTTTTCCTTCACCTGTTCTCCTTTCTCTTCAGATAAATCCAGCGGGGACCCTGTGCCGGGAGCCCCTCGGGGACTGCGACCTACCCGAATACTGCACCGGGGCCTCGCCTCACTGTCCCGCCAACACCTACCTGCAAGACGGGGAGACCTGCGGCCCGAGGACAGGCCCACTGCTACGGGGAGAGTGCCGCACTCTGCAGAGCCAGTGTCAGAGCGTGTGGGGCCCAGGTGGAGGGGGGGGGCCCAGGTGGGTGGACCTGGGAGGGGCACACTCACCTTCTGATTGATGAACACGGGAGGTAGAGCATGTGAAGCCCAGGCGAGCCCCTGAGCGGGGGGGGGGGGGGGCACAGAAAGGGGGCACACTCACCTTCTGATTGATGAACACGGGGAGGTAGAGCATGTGAAGCCCAGGCGAGCCCCTGAGCGGGGGGGGGGGGGGGCACAGAAAGGGGGCACACTCACCTTCTGATTGATGAACACGGGGAGGTAGAGCATGTGAAGCCCAGGCGAGCCCTGAGCGGGGGGGGGGGGGGGGGCACAGAAAGG
>JBBDGP010005858.1:0-60147 GCA_037952835.1 Lithobates septentrionalis | reverse complement strand
CGGCCCTTTTAGCCCAAAATTGGTAAAAAGTGACCAAAATCGCACCCCCGGCCCTTTAAGCCAGAAATCGGTCCAAAATGACCAAAAAAGTACCGCTGGCCCTTTTAGATGGAAATCGGTCCAAAATGACCAAAATCGCACCCCGGCCCTTTTTACCGAAAATGGGTCAAAAATTACCAAAATCTCACCCCCGGCTCTTTTAGCCGAAAATGTGACAAAAATGACCAAAATCGCACCCCCGGACCTTTTAGCCCAAATCGGGTCAAAAATGACCAAAATCACACCCCCAGCCCTTTTAGCCCAAAATTGGTCTAAAATGAGCAAAATCGCACCCCCGGACCTTTTAGCCCAAATCGGGTCAAAAATGACCAAAATCGCACCCCCGGACCTTTTAGTCCAAAATTGGTCAAAAATGAGCAAAATCGCACCCCCGGCCCTTTTAGCCCAAAATGGATAAAAAAATGACCAAAATCGCACCCCCAGACCTTTTAGCCCAAATGGGTCAAAAATGACCAAAATCGCACCCCCGGCCCTTTTAGCCCAAAACGGGTCAAAAATGACCAAAATCGCACTCCCGGACCTTTTAGCCCAAAACGGGTCAAAAATGACCAAAATCGCACCCCCGGACCTTTTAGCCCAAAATTGGTCAAAAATGAGCAAAATCGCACCCCCGGCCCTTTTAGCCCAAAATGGATAAAAAAATGACCAAAATCGCACCCCCAGACCTTTTAGCCCAAATGGGTCAAAAATGACCAAAATCGCACCCCCGGCCCTTTTAGCCCAAAACGGGTCAAAAATGACCAAAATCGCACCCCCCGGACCTTTTAGCCCTAAACGGGTCAAAAAGGACCAAAATCGCACTCCCGGCCCTTTTAGCCCAAAACCGGTCAAAAATGACCAAAATCGCACTCCCGGCCCTTTTAGCCCAAAATGGGTCAAATATGACCAAAATCGCACCCTCAGCCCTTTTAGCCCAAAATGGGTCAAAAATGACCAAAATCGCACCCCGGACCTTTTTACCGAAAATGGGTCAAAAATTACCAAAATCTAACCCCCGGCTCTTTTAGCCGAAAATGTGACAAAAATGACCAAAATCGCACCCCCGGCCCTTTTAGATTCAAAAGGGTCAAATATGACCAAAATCGCACCCTCGGCCCTTTTAGCCCAAAATGGGTCAAAAATGACCAAAATCGCACCCCGGGCTTTTTTTACCGAAAATGTGACAAAAATGACCAAAACCGCACCCCCGGACCTTTTAGCCCAAATCAGGTCAAAAATGACCAAAATCGCACCCCCGGCCCTTTTAGATTCAAAAGGGTCAAAAATTACCAAAATCGCACCCCCGGACCTTTTAGCCCAAATCGGGTCAAAAATGACCAAAATCGCACCCCCAGCCCTTTTAGCCCAAAATTGGTCTAACATGAGCAAAATCGCACCCCCGGCCCTTTTAGCCCAAAACGGGTCAAAAAGGACCAAAATCGCACTCCCGGAACTTTTATCCCAAAACGGGTCAAAAGTGACCAAAATCGCACCCCCGGCCCTTTTAGCCCAAAATGGGTCAAAAATGACCAAAATCGCCCCCCCCCAGCCTTTTAGCCGAAAACGGGTCAAATATGACCAAAATTGTACCCCCGGCCCTTTTAGCCCAAAATAGATCAAAAATGACCAAAATCGCACCCCCAGCCTTTTAGCCCAAAATAGGTAAAAAATGACTAAAATCGCACCCCCGGCCCTTTTAGCCCAAAACCGGTCAAAAATGACCAAAATCGCACTCCTGGCCCTTTTAGCCCAAAATGGGTCAAATATGACCAAAATCGCACCCTCGGCCCTTTTAGACCAAAATTGGTAAAAAATGACCAAAATCGCACCCCCGGCCCTTTTAGCCAGAAATCGGTCCAAAATGACCAAAAAAAGTACCGCTGGCCCTTTTAGATGGAAATCAGTCCAAAATGAACAAAATCGCACCCTGGCCCTTTAAGATGGAAATCGGTTCAAAATGACCAAAATCGCACCCCGGCCCTTTTGGATTAAAAAGGGTCAAAAATGACCAAAATCGCACCCCCGGACCTTTTAGCCCAAAATGGGTCAAAAATGACCAAAATTGCACCCCGGCCCTTTTAACCGAAAATGGGTCAAAAATTACCAAAATCGCACCCATA
The DNA here is from genome assembly GCA_037952835.1 of Lithobates septentrionalis. Lineage (NCBI taxonomy): Eukaryota > Metazoa > Chordata > Amphibia > Anura > Ranidae > Lithobates > Lithobates septentrionalis. The sequence goes on along the minus strand of JBBDGP010005858.1, from coordinate 57,988 downwards.
GAACTTAGCCCAAAACGGGTCTAAAATGTCCAAAATCGCACCCCCGGCCCTTTCAGCCCAAAACAGGTCTAAAATGACCAAAATCGCACCCCCGGCCCTTTTAGCCCAAAATGGGTCAAAAATGACCAAAATTGCACCCCCGGCCCTCGTAGCCCAAAATGGGTCAAAAATGACCAAAATCGCACCCCCGGCCCTTTTAGCCCAAAACGGGTCAAAAATGACCAAAATCGCACTCCCGGACCTTTTAGCCCAAAACGGGTCAAAAATGACCAAAATCGCACCCCCGGACCTTTTAGCCCAAAATTGGTCAAAAATGAGCAAAATTCCACCCCCGGCCCTTTTAGCCCAAAATGGATAAAAAAATGACCAAAATCGCACCCCCAGACCTTTTAGCCCAAATGGGTCAAAAATGACCAAAATCGCACCCCCGGCCCTTTTAGCCCAAAACGGGTCAAAAATGACCAAAATCGCACCCCCGGACCTTTTAGCCCTAAACGGGTCAAAAAGGACCAAAATCGCACTCCCGGCCCTTTTAGCCCAAAACCGGTCAAAAATGACCAAAATCGCACTCCCGGCCCTTTTAGCCCAAAATGGGTCAAATATGACCAAAATCGCACCCTCAGCCCTTTTAGCCCAAAATGGGTCAAAAATGACCAAAATCGCACCCCGGACCTTTTTACCGAAAATGGGTCAAAAATTACCAAAATCTCACCCCCGGCTCTTTTAGCCGAAAATGTGACACAAATGACCAAAATCGCACCCCCGGCCCTTTTAGATTCAAAAGGGTCAAATATGACCAAAATCGCACCCTCGGCCCTTTTAGCCCAAAATGGGTCAAAAATGACCAAAATCGCACCCCGGGCTTTTTTTACCGAAAATGTGACAAAAATGACCAAAACCGCACCCCCGGACCTTTTAGCCCAAATCAGGTCAAAAATGACCAAAATCGCACCCCCGGCCCTTTTAGATTCAAAAGGGTCAAAAATGACTAAAATCGCACCCCCGGACCTTTTAGCCCAAAATTGGCCTAACATGAGCAAAATCGCACCCCCGGCCCTTTTAGCCCAAAACGGGTCAAAAAGGACCAAAATCGCACTCCCGGAACTTTTAGCCCAAAACGGGTCAAAAGTGACCAAAATCGCACCCCCGGCCCTTTTAGCCCAAAATGGGTCAAAAATGACCAAAATCGCACCCCCCGGCCTTTTAGCCGAAAACGGGTCAAATATGACCAAAATTGTACCCCCGGCCCTTTCAGCCCAAAATAGATCAAAAATGACCAAAATCGCACCCCCAGCCTTTTAGCCCAAAATAGGTAAAAAATGACTAAAATTGCACCCCCGGCCCTTTTAGCCCAAAACCGGTCAAAAATGACCAAAATCGCACTCCTGGCCCTTTTAGCCCAAAATGGGTCAAATATGACCAAAATTGCACCCTCGGCCCTTTTAGCCCAAAATGGGTCAAAAATGACCAAAATCGCACCCCCGGCCCTTTTAGCCAGAAATCGGTCCAAAATGACCAAAAAAAGTACCGCTGGCCCTTTTAGATGGAAATCAGTCCAAAATGAACAAAATCGCACCCTGGCCCTTTAAGATGGAAATCGGTTCAAAATGACCAAAATCGCACCCCGGCCCTTTTGGATTAAAAAGGGTCAAAAATGACCAAAATCGCACCCCCGGACCTTTTAGCCCAAAATGGGTCAAAAATGACCAAAATTGCACCCCGGCCCTTTTAACCGAAAATGGGTCAAAAATTACCAAAATCGCACCCATAGAACTTAGCCCAAAACGGGTCTAAAATGTCCAAAATCGCACCCCCGGCCCTTTCAGCCCAAAACAGGTCTAAAATGACCAAAATCGCACCCCCGGCCCTTTTAGCCCAAAATGGGTCAAAAATGACCAAAATTGCACCCCCGGCCCTCGTAGCCCAAAATGGGTCAAAAATGACCAAAATCGCACCCCCGGCCCTTTTAGCCCAAAACGGGTCAAAAATGACCAAAATCGCACTCCCGGACCTTTTAGCCCAAAACGGGTCAAAAATGACCAAAATCGCACCCCCGGACCTTTTAGCCCAAAATTGGTCAAAAATGAGCAAAATTCCACCCCCGGCCCTTTTAGCCCAAAATGGATAAAAAAATGACCAAAATCGCACCCCCAGACCTTTTAGCCCAAATGGGTCAAAAATGACCAAAATCGCACCCCCGGCCCTTTTAGCCCAAAACGGGTCAAAAATGACCAAAATCGCACCCCCGGACCTTTTAGCCCTAAACGGGTCAAAAAGGACCAAAATCGCACTCCCGGCCCTTTTAGCCCAAAACCGGTCAAAAATGACCAAAATCGCACTCCCGGCCCTTTTAGCCCAAAATGGGTCAAATATGACCAAAATCGCACCCTCAGCCCTTTTAGCCCAAAATGGGTCAAAAATGACCAAAATCGCACCCCGGACCTTTTTACCGAAAATGGGTCAAAAATTACCAAAATCTCACCCCCGGCTCTTTTAGCCGAAAATGTGACACAAATGACCAAAATCGCACCCCCGGCCCTTTTAGATTCAAAAGGGTCAAATATGACCAAAATCGCACCCTCGGCCCTTTTAGCCCAAAATGGGTCAAAAATGACCAAAATCGCACCCCGGGCCTTTTTTTACCGAAAATGTGACAAAAATGACCAAAACCGCACCCCCGGACCTTTTAGCCCAAATCAGGTCAAAAATGACCAAAATCGCACCCCCGGCCCTTTTAGATTCAAAAGGGTCAAAAATGACTAAAATCGCACCCCCGGACCTTTTAGCCCAAAATTGGCCTAACATGAGCAAAATCGCACCCCCGGCCCTTTTAGCCCAAAACGGGTCAAAAAGGACCAAAATCGCACTCCCGGAACTTTTAGCCCAAAACGGGTCAAAAGTGACCAAAATCGCACCCCCGGCCCTTTTAGCCCAAAATGGGTCAAAAATGACCAAAATCGCACCCCCCGGCCTTTTAGCCGAAAACGGGTCAAATATGACCAAAATTGTACCCCCGGCCCTTTCAGCCCAAAATAGATCAAAAATGACCAAAATCGCACCCCCAGCCTTTTAGCCCAAAATAGGTAAAAAATGACTAAAATTGCACCCCCGGCCCTTTTAGCCCAAAACCGGTCAAAAATGACCAAAATCGCACTCCTGGCCCTTTTAGCCCAAAATGGGTCAAATATGACCAAAATTGCACCCTCGGCCCTTTTAGCCCAAAATGGGTCAAAAATGACCAAAATCGCACCCCCGGCCCTTTTAGCCAGAAATCGGTCCAAAATGACCAAAAAAAGGACCGCTGGCCCTTTTAGATGGAAATCAGTCCAAAATTACCAAAATCGCACCCTGGCCCTTTAAGATGGAAATCGGTCCAAAATGACCAAAATCGCACCCCCGGCCCTTTTAGATTAAAAAGGGTCAAAAATGAACAAAATCGCACCCCCGGACCTTTTAGCCCAAAATGGGTCAAAAATGACCAAAATTGCACCCCGGCCCTTTTAACCGAAAATGGGTCAAAAATTACCAAAATCGCACCCCCAGACCTTAGCCCAAAACGGGTCTAAAATGTCCAAAATCGCACCCCCGGCCCTTTCAGCCCAAAACAGGTCTAAAATGACCAAAATCGCACCCCCGGCCCTTTTAGCCCAAAATGGGTCAAAAATGACCAAAATTGCACCCCCGGCCCTCGTAGCCCAAAATGGGTCAAAAATGACCAAAATCGCACCCCCGGCCCTCGTAGCCCAAAATGGGTCAAAAATGACCAAAATCGCACCCCCGGCCCTTTTAGCCCAAAATGGGTCAAAAATGACCAAAATCGCACCCCCGGCCCTTTTAGCCCAAAATTGGTTAAAAATGACCAAAATCGCACCCCCGGCCCTTTTAGCCGGAAATCGGTCCAAAATGACCAAAAAAACCACCCCTGGCCCTTTTAGATGCAAATCGGTCCAAAATGACGAAAATCGCACCCCTGGCCCTTTAAGATGGAAATCGGTCCAAAATGACCAAAATCGCACCCCCGGCCCTTTTAGCCCAAAATTGTTCAAAAATGAGCAAAATCGCACCCCCCAGACCTTTTAGACCAAAACGGGTCAAAAATGACCAAAATCGCACTCCCGGAACTTTTAGCCCAAAACGGGTCAAAAGTTACCAAAATCGCACCCCCGGCCCTTTTAGCCCAAAACGGGTCAAAAATGACTAAAATCGCACCCCCGGCCCTTTTAGCCCAAAATGGGTCAAAAATGACCAAAATCGCACTCCCGGAACTTTTAGCCCAAAACGGGTCAAAAATGACCAAAATCGCACCCCCCGCCCTTTTAGCCCAACACAGGTTAAAAATGACTAAAATCGCACCCCCGGCCCTTTTAGCCCAAAATGGGTCAAAAAATGACCAAAATCGCACCCCCGGCCCTTTAAGCCCAAAATGGGTCAAAAATGACCAAAATCGCACCCCCGGACCTTTTAGCCCAAAATTGGTTTAAAATGACCAAAATCGCACCCCCGGTTCTTTTAGCCGGAAATCGGTCCAAAATGACCAAAAAAGCACCCCTGGCCCTTTTAGATGCAAATCGGTCCAAAATGACCAAAATCGCACCCCTGGCCCTTTAAGATGGAAATCGGTCCAAAATGACAAAAATCGCACCCCCGGCCCTTTTAGCCCAAAATGGGTCAAAAATTACCAAAATCGCACCCCCGGACCTTTTAGCCCAAAACGGGTCAAAAATAACCAAAATCGCACCCCCCGGACCTTTTAGCCCTAAACGGGTCAAAAAGGACCAAAATCGCACTCCCGGCCCTTTTAGCCCAAAACCGGTCAAAAATGACCAAAATCGCACTCCCGGCCCTTTTAGCCCAAAATGGGTCAAATATGACCAAAATCGCACCCTCGTCCCTTTTAGCCCAAAATGGGTCAAAAATGACCAAAATCGCACCCCCGGCCCTTTTAGCCCAAAATTGCTTAAAAATGACCAAAATCGCACCCCCAGCCCTTTTAGCCCAAAATTGGTAAAAAATGACCAAAATCGCACCCTTTTAGCCAGAAATCGGTCCAAAATGACCAAAAAAAGTACCGCTGGCCCTTTTAGATGGAAATCGGTCCAAAATGACCAAAATCGCACCCCTGGCCCTTTAAGATGGAAATCGGTCCAAAATGACCAAAATCACACCCCCGGCCCTTTTAGCCCAAAATGGGTCAAAAATGACCAAAATTGCACCACGGCCCTTTTAAACGAAAATGGGTCAAAAATTACCAAAATCGCACCCCCCAGACCTTTTAGCCCAAAACGGGTCAAAAATGACCAAAATCGCACTCCCGGAACTTTTAGCCCAAAACGGGTCAAAAATGACCAAAATCGCACCCCCAGACCTTTTAGCCCAAAACGGGTAAAAAATGACCAAAATCGCTCTCCCGGAACTTTTAGCCCAAAACGGGTCAAAAGTGACCAAAATCGCACCCCCAGCCCTTTTAGCCCAAAACGGGTCAAAAGTGTTCAAAATCGCACCCCCGGCCCTTTTAGCCCAAAATGGGTCAAAAATTACCAAAATCGCACCCCCGGACCTTTTAGCCCAAAACGGTGTCAAAAATGACCAAAATCGCACCCCCGGCCCTTTCAGCCCAAAATGGGTCAAAAATGACCAAAATCGCACCCCCGGCCCTTTTAGCCCAAAATGGGTCAAAAATGACCAAAATTGCACCCCCGGCCCTCGTAGCCCAAAATGGGTCAAAAATGACCAAAATCGCACCCCCGGCCCTTTTAGCCCGAAATGGGTCAAAAATGACCAAAATCGCACCCCCAGACCTTTTAGCCCAAAACGGGGTAAAAAATGACCAAAATTGCACTCCGGCCCTTTTAACCGAAAATGGGTCAAAAGTGACCAAAATCGCACCCCCAGCCCTTTTAGCCCAAAACGGGTCAAAAGTGTTCAAAATCGCACCCCCGGCCCTTTTAGCCCAAAATGGGTCAAAAATGATCAAAATCGCACCCCCGGCCCTTTTAGCCCAAAATTGGTTTAAAATGACCAAAATCGCACCCCCGGTTCTTTTAGCCGGAAATCGGTCCAAAATGACCAAAAAAGCACCCCTGGCCCTTTAAGATGGAAATCGGTCCAAAATGACAAAAATCGCACCCCCGTCCCTTTTAGCCCAAAATGGGTCAAAAATGACCAAAATCGCACCTACGGCCCTTTTAGATTCAAAAGGCTCAAAAATGACCAAAATCGCACCCCCGGACCTTTTAGCCCAAAATGGGTCAAAAATGACCAAAATCGCACCCCGGCCCTTTTTACCGAAAATGGGTCAAAAATTACCAAAATCTCACCCCCGGCTCTTTTAGCCGAAAATGTGACAAAAATGACCAAAATCGCACCCCCGGACCTTTTAGCCCAAATCGGGTCAAAAATGGCCAAAATCGCACCCCCAGCCCTTTTAGCCCAAAATTGGTCTAAAATGAGCAAAATCGCACCCCCGGCCCTTTTAGCCCAAAACGGGTCAAAAATGACCAAAATCGCACTCCCGGACCTTTTAGCCCAAAACGGGTCAAAAATGACCAAAATCGCACTCCCGGAACTTTTAGCCCAAAACGGGTCAAAAGTGACCAAAATCGCACCCCCGGCCCTTTTAGCCCAAAACGGGTCAAAAGAGACCAAAATCGCACCCCCGGAACTTTTAGCCCAAAATGGGTCAAAAGTGACCAAAATCGCACCCCCGGCCCTTTTAGCCCAAAACGGGTCAAAAATTACCAAAATCGCACTCCCGGAACTTTTAGCCCAAAACGGGTCAAAAATGACCAAAATCGCACCCCCCGCCCTTTTAGCCCAAAACGGGTCAAAAATTACCAAAATCGCACTCCCGGAACTTTTAGCCCAAAACGGGTCAAAAATGACCAAAATCGCACCCCCCGCCCTTTTAGCCCAACACAGGTCAAAAATGACTAAAATCGCACCCCCGGCCCTTTTAGCCCAAAATGGGTCAAAAATGACCAAAATCGCACCCCCGGCCCTTTAAGCCCAAAATGGGTCAAAAATGACCAAAATCGCACCCCCGGCCCTTTTAGCCCAAAATTGGTTTAAAATGACCAAAATCGCACCCCCGGTTCTTTTAGCCGGAAATCGGTCCAAAATGACCAAAAAAGCACCCCTGGCCCTTTTAGATGCAAATCGGTCCAAAATGACCAAAATCGCACCCCTGGCCCTTTAAGATGGAAATCTGTCCAAAATGACAAAAATCGCACCCCCGGCCCTTTTAGCCCAAAATGGGTCAAAAATGACCAAAATCGCACCTACGGCCCTTTTAGATTCAAAAGGGTCAAAAATGACCAAAATCGCACCCCCGGACCTTTTAGCCCAAAATGGGTCAAAAATGACCAAAATCGCACCCCGGCCCTTTTTACCGAAAATGGGTCAAAAATTACCAAAATCTCACCCACGGCTCTTTTAGCCGAAAATGTGACAAAAATGACCAAAATCGCACACCCGGACCTTTTAGCCCAAATCGGGTCAAAAATGACCAAAATCGCACCCCCAGCCCTTTTAGCCCAAAATTGGTCTAAAATGAGCAAAATCGCACCCCCGGCCCTTTTAGCCCAAAACGGGTCAAAAATGACCAAAATCGCACCCCCGGACCTTTTAGCCCAAATCGGGTCAAAAATGACCAAAATCGCACCCCCGGACCTTTTAGCCCAAATCGGGTCAAAAATGACCAAAATCGCACCCCCGGACCTTTTAGCCCAAAATTGGTCAAAAATTAGCAAAATCGCACCCCCGGCCCTTTTAGCCCAAAATGGATCAAAAATGACCAAAATCGCACCCCCAGACCTTTTAGCCCCAAATGGGTCAAAAATGACCAAAATCGCACCCCCGGCCCTTTTAGCCCAAAACCGGTCAAAAATGACCAAAATCGCACTCCCGGACCTTTTAGCCCAAAACGGGTCAAAAATAACCAAAATCGCACCCCCCGGACCTTTTAGCCCAAAACGGGTCAAAAATGACCAAAATCGCACTCCCGGAACTTTTAGCCCAAAACGGGTCAAAAGTGACCAAAATCACACCCCCGGACCTTTTAGCCCAAAATGGGTCAAAAATGACCAAAATCGCACCCCCGGACCTTTAAGCCCAAAACGGGTCAAAAATAACCAAAATCGCACCCCCCAGACCTTTTAGCCCAAAACGGGTCAAAAATGACCAAAATCGCACCCTAGGCCCTTTTAGCCCAAAACGGGTCAAAAATGACCAAAATCGCACTCCCGGCCCTTTCAGCCAAAAACCGGTCAAAAATGACCAAAATCGCACTCCCGGCCCTTTTAGCCCAAAATGGGTCAAAAATGACCAAAATCGCACTCCCGGCCCTTTTACCCCAAAACCGGTCAAAAATTACAAAAATCGCACTCCCGGAACTTTTAGCCCAAAACGGGTCAAAAGTGACCAAAATCGCACCCCCGGACCTTTTAGCCCAAAACGGGTCAAAAATAACCAAAATCGCACCCCCCGGACCTTTTAGCCCTAAACGGGTCAAAAAGGACCAAAATCGCACTCCCGGAACTTTTAGCCCAAAACGGGTCAAAAGTGACCAAAATCGCACCCCCGGCACTTTTAGCCCAAAATGGGTCAAAAATGACCAAAATCGCAAAAATAACCAAAATCGCACCCCCTGCCCTTTTAGCCCAAAATGGGTCAAAATGTCCAAAATCGCACCCCCAGACCTTTTTAGCCCAAAACAGGTTAAATATGACCAAAATCACACCCCCGGCCCTTTTATCCAAAAATGGTTCAAAAATTACCAAAATCGCACCCCCGGACCTTTTAGCCCAAAACGGGTCAAAAATAACCAAAATCGCACCCCCCTACCCTTTTATACAAAAATGGTTCAAAAATTACCAAAATCGCACCCCCGGACCTTTTAGCCCAACACAGGTCAAAAATGACCAAAATCGCACCCCCGGCCCTTTAAGCCCCAAATGGGTCAAAATGACCAAAATCGCACCCCCGGCCCTTTTAGCCCAAATTGGTTAAAATGACCAAAATCGCACCCCCGGTTCTTTTAGCCGGAAATCGGTCCAAAATGACCAAAAAAGCACCCTGGCCCTTTTAGATGCAAATCGGTCCAAAATGACCAAAATCGCACCCCTGGCCCTTTAAGATGGAAATCGGTCCAAAATGACAAAAATCGCACCCCCGGCCCTTTTAGCCCAAATGGGTCAAAAATGACCAAAATCGCACCTACGGCCCTTTTAGATTCAAAAGGGTCAAAAATGACCAAAATCGCACCCCCGGACCTTTTAGCCCAAAATGGGTCAAAAATGACCAAAATCGCACCCCGCCCCTTTTTACCGAAAATGGGTCAAAAATTACCAAAATCTCACCCCCGGCTCTTTTAGCCGAAAATGTGACAAAAATGACCAAAATCGCACCCCCGGACCTTTTAGCCCAAATCGGGTCAAAAATGACCAAATCGCACCCCCAGCCCTTTTAGCCCAAAATTGTCTAAAATGAGCAAAATCGCAACCCCCGGCCCTTTTAGCCCAAAACGGGTCAAAAAATGACCAAATCGCACCCCTGGACCTTTAGCCCAAATCGGGTCAAAAATGACCAAAATCGCCCCCCGGACCTTTTAGCCCAAAATTTGGTCTAAAATGAGCAAAATCGCACCCCCGGCCCTTTTAGCCCAAAACGGGTCAAAAATGACCAAAATCGCACCCCCGGACCTTTTAGCCCAAATCGGGTCAAAAATGACCAAAATCGCACCCCCGGGCCTTTTAGCCAAAATTGGTCAAAAATGAGCAAAATCGCACCCCCGGCCCTTTTAGCCCAAAATGGATCAAAAATGACCAAAATCGCACCCCAGACCTTTTAGGCCCAAATGGGTCAAAAATGACCAAAATCGCACCCCCGGCCCTTTTAGCCCAAAACCGGTCAAAAATGACCAAAATCGCACTCCGGACCTTTTAGCCCAAAACGGGTCAAAAATAACCAAAATCGCACCCCCCGGACCTTTTAGCCCAAAACGGGTCAAAAATGACCAAATCGCACTCCCGGAACTTTTAGCCAAAACGGGTCAAAAGTGACCAAAATCGCACCCCCGGACCTTTAAGCCAAAACGGGTCAAAAATAACCAAAATCGCACCCCCCAGACCTTTTAGCCCAAAACGGGTCAAAAATTGACCAAAATCGCACCCTAGGCCCTTTTAGCCCAAAACGGGTCAAAAATGACCAAAATCGCACTCCCGGCCCTTTCAGCCCAAAACCGGTCAAAAATGACCAAAATCGCACTCCCGGCCCTTTTAGCCCAAAATGGGTCAAAAATGACCAAAATCGCACTCCCGGCCCTTTTACCCCAAAACCGGTCAAAAATTACCAAAATCGCACTCCCGGAACTTTTAGCCCAAAACGGGTCAAAAGTGACCAAAATCGCACCCCCGGCACTTTTAGCCCAAAATGGGTCAAAAATGACCAAAATCGCACCCCCCGGCCTTTTAGCCCAAAACGGGTCAAAAATAACCAAAATCGCACCCCCTGCCCTTTTAGCCCAAAATTGGTCTAAAATGAGCAAAATCGCACCCCGGCCCTTTTAGCCCAAAACGGGTCAAAAATGACCAAATCGCACCCCTGGACCTTTTAGCCCAAAACGGGTCAAAAAATAACCAAAATCGCACCCCCAGCCCTTTTAGCCCAAAATTGGTCTAAAATGAGCAAAATCGCACCCCCGGCCCTTTTAGCCAAAACGGTCAAAAATGACCAAAATCGCACCCCTGGACCTTTTAGCCCAAATCGGGTCAAAAATGACCAAAATCGCACCCCCGGACCTTTTAGCCCAAAATTGGTCTAAAATGAGCAAAATCGCACCCCCGGCCCCTTTTAGCCCAAAACGGGTCAAAAATGACCAAAATCGCACCCCCGGACCTTTTAGCCCAAATCGGGTCAAAAATGACCAAATCGCACCCCCGGACCTTTTAGCCCAAAATTGGTCAAAAATGAGCAAAATCGCACCCCCGGCCCTTTAGCCCAAAATGGATCAAAAATGACGAAAATCGCACCCCCAGACCTTTTAGCCCAAATGGGTCAAAAATGACCAAAATCGCACCCCCGGCCCTTTTAGCCCAAAACCGGTCAAAAATGACCAAAATCGCACTCCCGGACCTTTTAGCCCAAAACGGGTCAAAAATAACCAAAATCGCACCCCCCGGACCTTTTAGCCCAAAACGGGTCAAAAATGACCAAAATCGCACTCCCGGAACTTTTAGCCCAAAACGGGTCAAAAGTGACCAAAATCGCACCCCCGGACCTTTAAGCCCAAAACGGGTCAAAAATAACCAAAATCGCACCCCCTGCCCTTTTAGCCCAAAATGGGTCAAAAAATGTCCAAAATCGCACCCCCAGACCTTTTAGCCCAAAACAGGTCAAATATGACCAAAATCACACCCCCGGCCTTTTATCCAAAAATGGTTCAAAAATTACCAAAATCGCACCCCCGGACCTTTTAGCCCAAAACGGGTCAAAAATAACCAAAATCGCACCCCCCGGACCTTTTAGCCCTAAACGGGTCAAAAAGGACCAAAATCGCACTCCCGGAACTTTTAGCCCAAAACGTGTCAAAAATGACCAAAATCGCCCCCCCGGCCCTCGTAGCTCAAAATGGGTCAAAAATTACCAAAATCGCACCCCAGGCCCTTTTACCCCAAAACGGGTCAAAAATGACCAAAATCGCACTCCCGGCCCTTTAGCCCAAAACCGATCAAAAATGACCAAAATCGCACTCCCGGCCCTTTTAGCCCAAAATGGGTCAAATATGACCAAAATCGCACCCTCGGCCCTTTTAGCCCAAAATGGGTCAAAAATGACCAAAATCGCACCCCCGTCCCTTTTAGCCCAAAATTGGTTAAAAATGACCAAAATCGCACCCCCGGCCCTTTTAGCCCAAAATTGGTTAAAAATGACCAAAATCGCACCCCCGGCCCTTTTAGCCCAAAATTGGTAAAAAATGACCAAAATCGCACCCCCGGCCCTTTTAGCCAGAAATCGGTCCAAAATGACCAAAAAAAGTACCGCTGGCCCTTTTAGATGGAAATCGGTCCAAAATGACCAAAATCGCACCCCTGGCCCTTTAAGATGGAAATCGGTCCAAAATGACCAAAATCACACCCCCGGCCCTTTTAGCCCAAAATGGGTCAAAAATGACCAAAATCGCACCCCCGGCCCTTTTAGATTAAAAAGGGTCAAAAATGACCAAAATCGCACCCCCGGACCTTTTAGCCCAAAATGGGTCAAAAATGACCAAAATTGCACCCCGGCCCTTTTAACCGAAAATGGGTCAAAAATTACCAAAATCGCACCCCCCAGACCTTTTAGCCCAAAACGGGTCAAAAATGACCAAAATCGCACTCCCGGAACTTTTAGCCCAAAATGGGTCAAAAATGACCAAAATCGCACCCCCGGCCCTTTCAGCCCAAAACAGGTCAAAAATGACCAAAATCGCACCCCCGGCCCTTTTAGCCCAAAATGGGTCAAAAATGACCAAAATTGCACCCCCAGCCCTCGTAGCCCAAAATGGGTCAAAAATGACCAAAATCGCACCCCCGGCCCTTTTAGCCCAAAATGGGTCAAAAATGACCAAAATCGCACCCCCGGCCCTTTTAGCCCAAAAATGGGTCAAAAATGACCAAAATCGCACCCCCGGCCCTTTTAGCCCAAAAATTGGTTAAAAATGACCAAATTGCACCCCCGGCTCTTTTAGCCCAAAATTGGTTAAAAATGACCAAAACCGCACCCCCGGCCCTTTTAGCCGGAAATCGGTCCAAAATGATCAAAATCGCACCCCTGGCCCTTTAAGATGGAAATCGGTCCAAAATGACCAAAATCACACCCCCGGCCCTTTTAGCCCAAAATGGGTCAAAAATGACCAAAATCGCACCCCCGGCCCCTTTTAGATTAAAAAGGGTCAAAATGACCAAATCGCACCCCCGGACCTTTTAGCCCAAAATGGGTCAAAAATGACCAAAATTGCACTCCCGGAACTTTTAGCCCAAAACGGGTCAAAAATGACCAAAATCGCACCCCCGGCCCTTTTAGCCCAACACAGGTCAAAAATGACTAAAATCGCACCCCCGGCCCTTTTAGCCCAAAATGGGTCAAAAATGACCAAAATTGCACCCCGGGCCCTCGTAGCCCAAAATGGGTCAAAAATGACCAAAATCGCACCCCCGGCCCTTTAGCCCAAAATGGGTCAAAAATGACCAAAATCGCACCCCCGGCACTTTAAGCCCAAAATGTGTCAAAAATGACCAAAATCGCACTCCCGGCCCTTTTAGCCCAAAACGGGTCAAAAATGACTAAAATCGCACCCCCGGCCCTTTTAGCCCAAAATGGGTCAAAAATGACCAAAATTGCACCCCGGGCCCTCGTAGCCCAAAATGGGTCAAAAATGACCAAAATCGCACCCCCGGCCCTTTTAGCCCAAAATGGGTCAAAAATGACCAAAATCGCACCCCCGGCACTTTAAGCCCAAAATGGGTCAAAAATGACCAAAATCGCACTCCCGGCCCCTTTTAGCCCAAAACGGGTCAAAAATGACTAAAATCGTACTCCCGGAACTTTTAGCCCAAAACGGGTCAAAAATTACCAAAATCGCACCCCCGGCCCCTTTAGCCCAAAACGGGTCAAAAATGACTAAAATCGCACCCCCGGCCCTATTAGCCCAAAACTGGTCAAAATGACCAAAATCGCACCCTCGGCCCTCGTAGCCCAAAATGGGTCAAAAATGACTAAAATTGCACCCCCGGCCCTTTTAGCCCAATTCTGGTCAAAATGACCAAAATCGCACCCCCTGCCCCTTTTAGCTCAAAATGGGTCAAAAATGACTAAAATCACACCCCCGGCCCTTTTAGCCCAATTCTAGTCAAAATGACCAAAATCGCACCCCCGGCCCTTTTAGCCCAAAATGGGTCAAAAATGACCAAAATTGCACCCCCGGCCTTTTAGCCCAAATGGGTCAAAAATGACCAAAATCGCACCCCCGGCCCTTTAAGCCCAAAATGGTTCAAAAATGACCAAAATTGCACCCCGGCCCTATTAACCGAAAATTGGTCAAAAATTACCAAAATCGCACCCCCCGGACCTTTTAGCCCAAAACACGTCAAAAATGACCAAAATCGCACTCCCGGAACTTTTAGCCCAAAACGGGTCAAAAATGACCAAAATCGCACCCCCGGCCCTTTTAGCCAAAAACAGGTCAAAAATGACCAAAATCGCACCCCCGGCCCTTTTTGCCCAAAATGGGTCAAAAATGACCAAAATCGCACCCTCGGCCCTTTTAGCCCAAAATAGGTAAAAAATGACCAAAATCGCACCCCCGGCCCTTTAAGCCCAAAATGGGTCAAAAATGACCAAAATCGCACCCCCGGCCCTTTTAGCCCAAAATTGGTTAAAAATGAATAAAATCGCACCCCCGGCCCTTTTAGCCGGAAATCGGACCAAAATGACCAAAAAAAGCACCCCTGGCCCTTTTAGATGCAAATCGGTCCAAAATGACCAAAATCGCACCCCTGGCCCTTTAAGATGGAAACCGATCCAAAATGACCAAAATCGCACCCCCGGCCCTTTTAGCCCAAAATGGGTCAAAAATGACCAAAATCGCACCCCTGACCCTTTTAGATTCAAAAGGGTCAAAAATGACCAAAGCCGCACCCCCGGACCTTTTAGCCCAAAATGGGTCAAAAATGACCAAAATCGCACTCCCGGAACTTTTAGCCCAAAACGGATCAAAAATGACCAAAATCGCACCCCCGGCCCTTTTATCCCAAAATGGGTCAAAAATGACCAAAATCGCACCCCCGGCCCTTTAAGCCCAAAATGGGTCAAAAATGACCAAAATCGCACCCCTGGCCCTTTTAGCCCAAAATTGGTTAAAAATGACCAAAATCGCACCCCCGGCCCTTTTAGCCAGAAATCGGACCGAAATGACCAAAAAATGCACCCCTGGCCCTTTTAGATGCAAATCGGTCCAAAATGACCAAAATCGCACCCCTGGCCCTTTAAGATGGAAACCGTTCCAAAATGACCAAAATCGCACCCCCGGACCTTTTAGCCCAAAATGGGTCAAAAATTACCAAAATCGCACCCCCCAGACCTTTTAGCCCAAAACAGGTCAAAAATGACCAAAATCGCACCCCCGGCCCTTTTAGCCCAAAATGGGTCAAAAATGACCAAAATCGCACCCCCGGCCCTTTTAGCCCAAAACAGATCAAAAATGACCAAAATCGCACCCCGGCCCTTTTAGCCCAAAATGGGTCAAAAATGACCAAAATCGCACCCTCGGCCCTTTTAGCCCAAAATGGGTCAAAAATGACCAAAATCGCACCCCCGGCCCTTTAAGCCCAAAATGGGTCAAAAATGACCAAAATCGCACCCCCGGCCCTTTTAGCCCAAAATTGGTTAAAAATGAATAAAATCGCACCCGGCCCTTTTAGCCGGAAATCGGACCAAAATGACCAAAAAAAGCACCCCTGGCCCTTTTAGATGCAAATCGGTCCAAAATGACCAAAATCGCACCCCTGGCCCTTTAAGTTTAAGATGGAAACCGATCCAAAATGACCAAAATCGCACCCCCGGCCCTTTTAGCCCAAAATGGGTCAAAAATGACCAAAATCGCACCCCCGGACCTTTTAGCCCAAAATGGGTCAAAAATTACCAAAATCGCACCCCCCGGACCTTTTAGCCCAAAACGGGTCAAAAATGACCAAAATCGCACTCCCAGAACTTTTAGCCCAAAACGGGTCAAAAATGACCAAAATCGCACCCCGGCCCTTTTACCCAAAACAGGTCAAAAATGACCAAAATCGCACCCCCGGCCCTTTTAGCCCAAAATGGGTCAAAAATGACCAAAATCGCACCCTCGGCCCTTTTAGCCCAAAATGGGTCAAAAATGACCAAAATCGCACCCCCGGCCCTTTTAGCCCAAAATTGGTTAAAAATGAATAAAATCGCACACCCGGCCCTTTTAGCCGGAAATCGGACCAAAATGACCAAAAAAAGCACCCCTGGCCCTTTTAGATGCAAATCGGTCCAAAATGACCAAAATCGCACCCCTGGCCCTTTAAGATGGAAACCGATCCAAAATGACCAAAATCGCACCCCCGGCCCTTTTAGCCCAAAATGGGTCAAAAATGACCAAAATCGCACCCCTGACCCTTTTAGATTCAAAAGGGTCAAAAATGACCAAAATCGCACCCCCGGACCTTTTTGCCCAAAATGGGTCAAAAATGACCAAAATCGCACCCCCCGGACCTTTTAGCCCAAAACGGGTCAAAAATGACCAAAATCGCACTCCCGGAACTTTTAGCCCAAAACGGGTCAAAAATGACCAAAATCGCACCCCCGGCCCTTTCAGCCCAAAACAGGTCAAAAATGACCAAAATCGCACCCCCGGCCCTTTTAGCCCAAAATGGGTCAAAAATGACCAAAATTGCACCCCCAGCCCTCGTAGCCCAAAATGGGTCAAAAATTACCAAAATCGCACCCCCGGCCCTTTTAGCCCAAAATGGGTCAAAAATGACCAAAATCGCACCCCCGGCCCTTTTAGCCCAAAAATGGGTCAAAAATGACCAAAATCGCACCCCCCGGCCCTTTTAGCCCAAAAATTGGTTAAAAATGACCAAAATTGCACCCCCGGCCCTTTTAGCCCAAAATTGGTTAAAAATGACCAAAACCGCACCCCTGGCCCTTTTAGCCGGAAATCGGTCCAAAATGATCAAAATCGCACCCCTGGCCCTTTAAGATGGAAATCGGTCCAAAATGACCAAAATCACACCCCCGGCCCTTTTAGCCCAAAATGGGTCAAAAATGACCAAAATCGCACCCCCGGCCCTTTTAGATTAAAAAGGGTCAAAAATGACCAAAATCGCACCCCCGGACCTTTTAGCCCAAAATGGGTCAAAAATGACCAAAATTGCACTCCGGCCCTTTTAACCGAAAATGGGTCACAAATTACCAAAATCGCACCCCCCGGACCTTTTAGCCCAAAACGGGTCAAAAATTACCAAAATCGCACTCCCGGAACTTTTAGCCCAAAACGGGTCAAAAATGACCAAAATCGCACCCCCGGCCCTTTTAGCCCAACACAGGTCAAAAATGACTAATATCGCACCCCCGGCCCTTTTAGCCCAAAATGGGTCAAAAATGACCAAAATCGCACCCCCGGCACTTTAAGCCCAAAATGGGTCAAAAATGACCAAAATCGCCCCCCCAGCCCTCGTAGCTCAAAATGGGTCAAAAACTACCAAAATCGCACCCCAGGCCCTTTTAGCCCAAAATGGGTCAAAAACGACCAAAATCGCACTCCCGGCCCTTTTAGCCCAAAACCGGTCAAAAATGACCAAAATCGCACTCCCGGCCCTTTTAGCCCAAAACGGGTCAAAAATGACCAAAATCGCACCCCGGACCTTTTAGCCCAAAACGGGTCAAAAATGACCAAAATCGCACTCCCGGCCCTTTTAGCCCAAAACCGGTCAAAAATGACCAAAATTGCACTCCCGGCCCTCGTAGCCCAAAATGGGTCAAAAATGACCAAAATCGCACCCCCGGCCCTTTTAGCCCAAAATGGGTCAAAAATGACCAAAATCGAACCCCCGGCCCTTTAAGCCCGAAATGGGTCAAAAATGACCAAAATCGCACTCCCGGCCCTTTAAGATAGAAATCGGTCCAAAATGACCAAAATCGCATCCCCGGCCCTTTTAGCCCAAAATTGGTAAAAAATGAGCAAAATCGCACCCCCCGGACCCTTTAGCCCAAAACGGGTCAAAAATGACCAAAATCGCACTCCCGGAACTTTTAGCCCAAAACGGGTCAAAAGTGACCAAAATCGCACCCCCGGACCTTTTAGCCCAAAACGGGTCAAAAATGACCAAAATCGCACTCCCGGCCCTTTTAGCCCAAAACCGGTCAAAAATGACCAAAATTGCACCCCCGGCCCTTTTAGCCCAAAACGGGTCAAAAATGACCAAAATCGCACCCCCGGACCTTTTAGCCCAAAACGGGTCAAAAATGACCAAAATCGCACTCCCAGCCCTTTTAGCCCAAAACCAGTCAAAAATGACCAAAATCGCACCCCCGGCCCTTTTAGCCCAAAACGGGTCAAAAATAACCAAAATCGCACCCCCGGACCTTTTAGCCCAAAACGGGTCAAAAATGACCAAAATCGCACTCCCGGAACTTTTAGCCCAAAACGGGTCAAAAGTGACCAAAATCGCACCCCCGGCCATTTAGGCCAAAACGGGTAAAAAATGACTAAAATCGCACCCCCGGCCCTTTTAGCCCAAAACGGGTCAAAAATGACCAAAATCGCACCCCCGGCCCTCGTAGCTCAAAATGGGTCAAAAATTACCAAAATCGCACCCCAGGCCCTTTTAGCCCAAAATTGGTTAAAAATGACCAAAATCGCACCCCTGGCCCTTTAAGATGGAAATCGGTCCAAAATGACCAAAATCACACCCCCGGCCCTTTTAGCCCAAAATGGGTCAAAAATGACCAAAATCGCACCCCCGGCCCTTTTATATTAAAAAGGGTCAAAAATGACCAAAATCGCACCCCCGGACCTTTTAGCCCAAAACGGGTCAAAAATTACCAAAATCGCACCCCCGGACCTTTTAGCCCAAAACGGGTCAAAAATGACTAAAATCGTACTCCCGGAACTTTTAGCCCAAAACGGGTCAAAAATTACCAAAATCGCACCCCCGGCCCTTTTAGCCCAAAACGGGTCAAAAATGACTAAAATCGCACCCCCGGCCCTATTAGCCCAAAACTGGTCAAAATTACCAAAATCGCACCCCCGCCCCTCGTAGCCCAAAATGGGTCAAAAATGACTAAAATTGCACCCCCGGCCCTTTTAGCCCAATTCTGGTCAAAATGACCAAAATCGCACCCCCTGCCCTTTTAGCTCAAAATGGGTCAAAAATGACTAAAATCACACCCCCGGCCCTTTTAGCCCAATTCTAGTCAAAATGACCAAAATCGCACCCCCGGCCCTTTTAGCCCAAAATGGGTCAAAAATGACCAAAATTGCACCCCCGGCCCTTTTAGCCCAAAATGGGTCAAAAATGACCAAAATCGCACCCCCGGCCCTTTAAGCCCAAAATGGTTCAAAAATGACCAAAATTGCACCCCGGCCCAATTAGCCGAAAATTGGTCAAAAATTACCAAAATCGCACCCCCCGGACCTTTTAGCCCAAAACACGTCAAAAATGACCAAAATCGCACTCCCGGAACTTTTAGCCCAAAACGGGTCAAAAATGACCAAAATCGCACCCCCGGACCTTTTAGCCCAAAACAGGTAAAAAATGACCAAAATCGCACCCCCGGACCTTTTAGCCCAAAACGGGTCAAAAATGACCAAAATCGCACCCTTGGACCTTTTAGCCCAAAACGGGTCAAAAATGACCAAAAATCGCTCCCCCGGCCCTCGTAGCCCAAAATTGGTTAAAAATGACCAAAATCGCACCCCCGGACCTTTTAGCCCAAAACAGGTCAAAAATGACCAAAATCGCACCCCCGGACCCTTTAGCCCAAAGCGGGTCAAAAATGACCAAAATCGCACCCCGGACCTTATAGCTGAAAACTGGTCAAAAATGACCAAAATCGCACCCCCGGACCTTATAGCTGAAAACTGGTCAAAAATGACCAAAATCGCACCCCCGGACCTTTTAGCCCAAAACGGGTCAAAAATGACCAAAATCGCACCCCCGGCCCTTTTAGCCCAAAACGGGTCAAATATGACCACAATTGCTCCCCCGGCCCTTTTAACCGAAAACGGGTCAAAAATGACGAAAATCGCACTCCCGGCCCTTTTACCCCAAAACGGGTCAAAAATGACCAAAATCGCTCCCCCGGCCCTTTTAACCGAAAACGGGTCAAAAATGACGAAAATCGCACTCCCGGCCCTTTTACCCCAAAACAGGTCATAAATGACCAAAATCGCTCCCCCATCCCTCGTAGCCCAAAATGGGTCAAAAATGACCAAAATTGCACCCCCGGCTAGGGATGAGCCGAACACCCCCCGGTTCGGTTCGCACCAGAACCCGCGAACGGACCGCAAGTTCGCACGAACGTTAGAACCCCATTGACGTCTATGGGACTCGAACGTTCGAAATCAAAAGTGCTCATTTTAAAGGCTAATTTGCATGGTATTGTCCTAAAAAGGGTGTGGGGACCCGGGTCCTACCCTAGGGGACATGTATCAATGCAAAAAAAACTTTTAAAAACGGCCGTTTTTTCGGGAGCAGTGACTTTAATGATGCTTAAAGTAAAAAAAAAAAAAGTGAAATATTCCTTTAAATATCGTACCTGGGGGGTGTCTATAGTATGCCTGTGAAGTGACGCGTGTTTCCCATGTTTAGAACAGTCCCTGCACCAAATGTCATTTTTAAAGGAAAAAATCTCATTTAAAACTGCTTGCGGGTTTAATGTCATGTCGGGTCCTGGCAATATGGATGAAAATCAGTGAGACAAACGGCATGGGTACCCCCCAGTCCATTACCAGGCCCTTTGGGTCTTGTATGGATATTAAGGGGAACCCCGCACCCAAATTAAAATAAGGAAAGGTCCCTATATACTCTGAACAGCAGTATACAGGCGGTGCAAACAAGACAGGGACTGTAGGTTTGTTGTTAAGTAGAATCTGTTTGTAATTTTGAACATTTTTAACGTGTTTAGCTCCAGCCAAAAAATCTTTTCTAAGCTTTTTGGAAAACATAGGGAAGGGTTATCACCCCTGTGACATTTGTTTTGCGTCTTTCCTCCTCTTCAGAAGATTTCACCTCACTTTTTTGTCCCAATGAAAAATGTTTTTTGAAAATTTGGGTTTTTTTGTGGAACAAGGATTGGAAAGCATCAGTGGAAAGGAGAAATTGTTTTCCCATATTAACTCTTACATGAGAGAATTTCCCTTCCTAGGGGTAGATTTCATCTAACTTCCTGTTGTCTCCTTCCGTTTGCAAGTAGGAGTCGTTTGTAAGTTAGATGTTTGAAAGTAGGGTCCTGCCCTATATACTCAGCAGAAATTTGGGCCTTAGGTGTTGCTGTGGCCAAAACACTGTAAGCCCTCACAGGGCCCTGCTGTGAAATATTAGATCAAGAATTGTAATTACATGCCCCTGTTGAACAGGAGCTGAAAAATTAGGCCTTAGGCACTGGTGCTGGTGCCACAACACTGCAACCCCTCACAGACACTCTAGTTGGAACGCAGGAACGAGCCCTGCTGCAAAGTATTGCATCAAAAATTGTAATTACACGCCCCTGTTAGACAGGGGCAGAAAAATTGGGCCTTAGGCACTGGTGCTGGTGCCACAACACTGCAACCCCTCACAGACACTCTAGTTGGAACGCAGGAACGAGCCCTGCTGCAAAGTATTGCATCGAAAAATTGTAATTACACGCCCCTGTTAGACAGGGGCAGAAAAATTGGGCCTTAGGCACTGGTGCTGGTGCCACAACACTGCAACCCCTCACAGACACTCTAGTTGGAATGCAGGAACGAGCCCTGCTGCAAAGTATTACATCAAAAATTGTAATTACACGCCCCTGTTATACAGGGGCTGAAAAATTGTGCCTTAGGCACTGGTGGTGGCGCCCAGAACCAAAAATGTTCTTACAAGCTATCAGCGTGATGATTGAGGAGGAAGAGGATAATTACTCAGGGATAGTCACTCAGCATCAGCATAGGCAGTCTTTGAAGGGATCTGAAAAAAATTATTCAGTTACATCAGCATCAGGTGCTTGGTAGCTGGTGGTGATCCAAGACTGATTCATTTTTATGAAGGTCAGCCGATCGACCGAGTCAGTGGACAGACGCACCCTGTGATCGGTTACCACGCCTCCAGCAGCACTGAATGTGCGTTCCGAAAGAACGCTGGATGCAGGACAGGCCAGTAGCTCAATTGCATACTGTGCAAGCTCTGGCCAGTGATCCATCCTCAAGACCCAGTAACCCAGAGGATTTTCGGTGGGAAAGGTGTCCAAGTCTGATCTTGCCCCTAGGTATTCCTGCACCATGTAAAACAGACGCTGGCGATGGTTGCTGGAACCGATCATACCTTGGGGCTGCGGACCAAAAAATTGTCTGAACGCATCGGTCAGACGGCCACCTTCTCCACCGCTCCTTCTTTGACTGACCGAAGCCTCAGCAACACGTTGTCCAGAAACAGGAGTTTGTAACCTCCCAGTCTCTGGGAACGCGTTGCACAGACCTTTCTGCAAGGCCTCCCGAAGATGTTTCATCCTCTGCTCCCTCTGCGATGGCAAGATAAGGTCCGCAACCTTACCCTTGTAACGTGGATCAAGGAGGGTTGCCAGCCAGTATTGGTCCTTCTCCTTGATACCACGAATACGAGGATCCTTACGCAGGCTTTGCAGGATCAGGGAGGCCATGCAGCGTAGGTTTGCTGAGGCATTCGGTCCGGAGTCCTCTGGGTCACTAAGGACAACAACGTCCGCAGCCACCTCCTCCCAGCCACGTACAAGTCCATGTGTTCCTTGGGACTGATCCCTTAAAGACTGCTGATGCTGAGTGCCAGGCTCCACCTCCATACTGACACAATCTTCCTCCTCCTCCTCCTCCTCCTCCTCGTCCTCTTCCTGTGTGATCGGCGGGCACGCAGGAACACTGTCTGGATAAAGGGGGCCTTGAGAGCTAAGGAAGTCCTCCTCTTCCTGCCTCTGTTCTGCCTCAAGTGCCCTGTCCATTATTCCACGCAGCGTGTGCTCCAACAGGTGGACAAGGGGGACAGTGTCACTGATGCATGCACTGTCAGTGCTCACCATCCTCGTGGCCTCCTCGAATGGTGACAGGACAGTGCATGCATCCCTGATCATGGCCCACTGGCGTGGGGAAAAAAAACCAAGGTCCCCTGACCCTGTCCTGGTGCCATAGTCGCACAGGTACTCATTTATGGCCCTCTGCTGCGTGTGCAGCCGCTGCAGCATGGCCAATGTCGAGTTCCACCTGGTGGGCATGTCACAGATTAGGCGGTTCTTGGGCAGGTTAAACTCCTTTTGGAGGTCCGTCAGCCGAGCACTGGCATTATATGACCGGCGGAAATGCACACAGACTTTCCTGGCCTGCCTCAGGACATCCTGTAAGCCCGGGTACCTGCCCAAGAACCGCTGCACCACCAAGTTAAGGACGTGAGCCAAACAGGGCACATGGGTCAGTTGTCCCTGTCGGAGGGCAGAGAGGAGGTTGGTGCCATTGTCGCAAACCACCATTCCTGCCTTAAGTTGGCGTGGCGTCAACCACCTCTGAACCTGCCCCTGCAGAGCTGACAGAACCTCTGCCCCAGTGTGGCTCCTGTCCCCCAAGCACACCAGCTCAAGCACCACATGGCATCTTTTGGCCTGCGTACTTGCGTAGCCCCTTGAACGCCTACGGAGCACCGCTGGTTCCGAGGAAGAGGCCATGGAGGAAGAAGAAGAGGAGGGGGTGGAGGAGAGAGGTGTGTCACAATCAGCATTTTGGAGGCGTGGTGGCGGAACAACCTCCAACACTACTGCACCTTGTCCTGCATCCTTCCCAGCTGCCAGCAGAGTCACCCAATGCGCCGTGAAACTTAAGTAACGTCCCTGTCCATGTCTGCTGGACCATGAGTTAGCGGTAATATGCACCTTACCGCTGACCGCCCTGTCCAGCGAGGCATGGACATTGCCTTCCACATGCCGGTAGAGAGCTGGAATCGCCTTCTGTGAGAAAAAGTGGCGTTTGGGTACCTGCCACTGAGGAACCGCACATTCCACAAACTCACGGAAGGGGGCAGAGTCTACCAACTGAAAAGGCAGCAGTTGAAGTGCTAGCAATTTTGCCAAGCTAGCATTCAACCGCTGGGCATGTGGATGGCTGGGAGCAAACTTCTTTCGGCGGTGCAGCAGCTGGGGCAGGGAAATTTGCCTGGTACAATCTGGCGTCGGTGTACCAAAAGCAGATTGCCCACAAGTACTTGGCTGTGACACACCTAATTCTACACCTTCATTCCTCTCACTGCAGGTCTCAGAGAGGACTGAAGGTCTAGTGGGGTTGGAAATCTCAGCTGATGAGGAGCAAGGAGAGATCCTCTTTGTTCTTTGGTGTGGGTCTTTTAGATATGCTTGCCAACGAACTGCATGGCAGGTCAACATATGTCTGGTCAAGCATGTGGTACCCAAGCGGGAGATGTTTTGGCCACGCGAGATACGCTTGAGACATATGTTGCAAATAGCAGCGGTGCGATCTGATGCACTCGTCTCAAAAAAGGCCCACACCAAAGAACTTTTTGAATAACGCGCAGAGACTGCAGCGCCCTGCACATGTGGAGCTTTGGGGTGTGATGCAGTCAATGTGCTGCCCTTAGGCTGGCCCCTGGAGGGCATCCTGCCTCGTTGGTGATGTGCCGCCTCCTCCTCCTCCTCCTCCTCCTCTCTCCTATCAGGCACCCACGTTGAGTCAGTGACCTCATCATCCCCTCCCTCCTCATCACTGGAGCAAACCTGGCAGTATGCTGCAGCAGGGGGAGCATGACTGCCAGATTGCTGTCCTTCTTGGGCACCCCCTCTGTCCGTGCTCATGTTACTGCCTTCATCGAGCTCAGTATCATCATCAGAGCCTTCCAAACGCTGGGCATCCTCCTGGAGCATGTACCCAACACTGTGGTCAAACAGTTCGAGGGAATCCTCATGAGGACATGGTGGAGCTAGGGAAGGAGTCACTGATGACATTGAGCTGAGGGAAGAGGCCGCTGCTTTGCCAGACAAAGCACCCTGGGCATGGGTGAGAGAGGATGAGGAGGATGAGGACGGCTTGGTCATCCACTCGACCAAGTTTTCTGCATGTTGCGGCTCAACACGGCCAGCTGCCGAAAAAAAGGCCAAGCGTGTCCCATGGCCACGTGCTGATGAGGATGCACCGTCTCCACGACCAGCACTAGACACAGAGCCTGCTTGCCCTCTCTTATTGGCTTGTGACTGTCTGCCTCTCCTTCTTGGCCTTCCAGACATACTAATGGCCTGTAGCTGCACTAAGCTGGGATAGAACACCTTGTGTAGGGAAATTTATGATCAGTGCTGTATCACTAATATATATATGTTTGATGTGTTAATACATTCATTATATTGTGTATTCTTCTGTCAGCACTACAGAACAAGTGAACAAACATGTTTTTCTCTTAAAATGTATGTTGCCAGCAAGTTAAGATAAACATTCTGTAAAGTAAGCTGTTATAGATGGTAATCACATTGTAAGCAGTAGTGTGAAGATGCAAGTCATTGTATGTGATGCGCTGATAACAATAAGTCACGAAATGTTAAGTCATCATTCTACGTCATCATAGCTCTGAAAAATATCGATAAAGCAGAAAAGCTAGGTGTGTCTACCATAGAATGGGTATAAAAGTATGAAAGTTGTCATATTCTCTAGAGCAGGGCTAAGACACACACATTCTGTGTACAAGCTCTGTTCTCCATATATATATATGCAATAAACTCTTTGAATTTGGAGCCATTTTGTTTTCAGGCATTTCATCCTTGTACATCAATGGTACCGTAGAAGGACTCGGATTGCCAAACTGAACACAGGATCTGTGATCTATCTGACGTACAACTGCAATAAGACAAGGGCCCAAGGGTGAGTAAAAAATTGTCTCCCTGAATTGTCTGGTTGTCCTTGTACGGCGGGGGGAGCACAGATCGTGTGTCAAAACGCAATCAAAAGAACCTGGGCAAAAGGGGTGATATTTTATGTCTTGTTTGTGGTTACTAACTTGAATGAATGGGTTCCTGAGCCATATGAAAGTGTGAGTGTGTGAGGAAAGTTGGGGTCTCAAGGTGAGGAGAACCCCTTTCCAAGCAAATGTGAAGAGTGAACATTATTATCTGTTATATTAAACAGTTGTCTTTTTAACTAACGCAGAGTACTAAAT
Organism: Lithobates septentrionalis; assembly: GCA_037952835.1. Taxonomy (NCBI): domain Eukaryota; kingdom Metazoa; phylum Chordata; class Amphibia; order Anura; family Ranidae; genus Lithobates; species Lithobates septentrionalis. Next base: position 32,069 of record JBBDGP010005858.1, on the reverse strand, counting down.
TGTTTTAAGTGTGAATGAGAGGGTTGCCTAAACGTCAAAAGCTGGAAAGCCTGGGTTTATAGCCTAAGGTGAGGCCATACATGTATGTGCTGTTTTGATGCCTATGACGTCAACAGGTGCCCTCTGAGTGAAAGTGTATTGTCTAAATGTCATAAAACTATACTAATTATTGATACTCATGCATACTAATTGAAAGGTGTTAACAGCTACCCTTTATGAATGAGGTTTTACTAACGGGGTTCATAGAGTAAAATAAGATTTTGCCTAAATGAATAGTACTGGTAATCTTTGTACAAATTCTTTACTTGTTTTTGAAATACTGACGGTTTTATTGGGGGCAATTGCTTGGTTACTATTAGCAATAATTGTGCTTAGACCAAGAGATAGAACCGTACCCCCAGAGCACAACACGCTAGAAGGGGGAGAATACATAAAATTGCATAACCTTGCTGATGTATCCAAGCAATGAATGTGGGCAACTTGGGGTGTTAGTAGATACCTTGTTCATCTGTTATATCATATTGTTTGTGGTGTGTATGCTGCTAAAGATCTGGAGAGATAGACAGCGTGGTTTCCCTGTGTGTGATCTCCAATTCATGCTATAACGAACTGTGCCACAAAAGTCCAGTATACAGCCTCATCCAAGTAGGGGGTGAGGACGTGCTTTCAGTGGAAGAGAGCACAAGGGGAGTATTGGCCAGCTCCCATAGGAAAGGAAAAGTAACTGGAACCTCACTGACGATCCAGTAATGGGGAATCAGGTGGGAGGAGGTGCTAAAGTTTACGGGGCGCCATTGACACCCCGGGAGGAAGTCAAGGCCCGCTATGGAAAGTGGGTAGTGAAGTACCTAAAGAAATGGCACAGTTTGGCAAAGGCAACGGATTGGCCGGTACCCATACAGGGAACATTTGATGTCAGAGTTTGGACAGCATTACACCATAACTTTAAGAGTAGGATGACTGAGCCTAATGAAGTTGCAGCATGGGCCAGATGGGAGGCAGAGGCATATGGGAAAACAGCTAAGGTCCTAGTTGCAACACTGCCCAAGGTATCCGAGGAAGAAGGTGAGTTATCAGAGGAAATGATTGCTAGTACACATATGTTAGCAAAAACACTCATCAGAAACCCAAGTAAGCCTGTCTCTGACCAACTAATATCTAGTAGTGGGTCCCCACCACCATATGTCACATCATCTACCCCTATTGGAACAGGTGCTATAGAAGCATCTGCACCAATGAGAGAGGAGGTGATGCAAGGATATGTACCAGACACACCTAAGGGTAAACATTGGTATCAGTCGCCAGGATGGAGTAGCATGCCTCCGTCCAAGTTGCTGAGTACAGAAGATTCGCCAGAGGTAAGTTGGCAGGATAAACGTTTCCTAAGAACACCTGTCGGGATGACACCAATACAAGGGGTGAGTATGCAACAAGAAAAAATTTACCCACCTCTCCCCCTTGACTCAGATGACGAAGAGGTAATAACTTCTAAGCAAGGGGGGACAGGAAGAATATTACCAGTAAGAGAGCAGAGAGCTTATAATGATAAGAATGACTTAACGGGGACTATAGTTCACCATGTGCCCTGGACTCCTGGGGAAATGAATACTTTCTTGAATTCAATCCCCAAGCCCAGGCATAGTCCTCATCTGTTTGCTAAACAGCTATGCAACATAGCTGCAAGTTACAGAGCAAATTGGGAGGACATGTTACGAATCATAAAGGGGGTGTCAGGAATAAGTGATGCTGATCTTATGATACGGGAAGCAAGGTTAGTAAAATCAGAAGATTTAGGGGTCTTCAAACGGGACTCACCAAAATTGGCACTAGAAGAGTGTGAGAAATTGAAAGAGAGGATAGGGAAAATTTTTCCAGCAGCTTCCTGGAATAAGGTGAGTTCAATGACCCAAGAAAGTAAAGAGGAAGTGCACCAATACACTGATCGGTTTAGGAATGCAGTCCTTGAGACTGGGCAGGACCCCGATAGTCCAGCCTTGGCCTCAATGATTGTCACCATGTGGGGTACAGGTTTGAAAAAATCTGTTCAGGAAAAGTTAACCACCCGTTATCCTGAGTGGAAGACCATGAGCCTACAAGCTCTGACCTCAGTGGCATCCCATATCCAAAAGAATATGGATGACATGGAGGCAAGAAAGCCACAAAAGGTGTTGCTCTCCTACCTCCCACCAAAAGAAGCCCCACAGGGCGAAAAGGGGAGGGAGGGTGGGAGACCAAGAGCTGTGGGTGTGTGTTTCAACTGCCAAAAACCTGGCCACATTGCTAAATTTTGCCGTGCACCCAGAAAAAGTGGCAAGGATGCATGGGGAAAGAGGGATTGACAGGCAGAGGCCCCAGTGTGGTCAGTAATATCTGAAACTGATGGTAATGATGCTTTTGTAAAAATGACTTTGGCAGAAATGCCTTATTATAATGAACTTATATTTTTAACAGACACTGGGGCATCAAAGTCAATCCTCTCTTCCCATTGTACCCCATCTCTCCCCTACTCAAATGAAAGGACAGTGATTGGTTTGGATGGTTCCCTGGCAACTCTGAAAGAAACCGCCCCTCTGTCTGTAAAGATCGGAGATGTTACGGTACAATCTACCTTTTTGTTGTCTGATACCGTGCCTTGTAATTTGCTGGGAAGAGATATCTTATCAAAATTACAGTGTACTATAAGTTACACTCCTGAGGGGGTCTTTGTTACCTCTCCGCTGACTGAAATAGAGCAAGATGTGTGTGACAGTCTTCATGTTTTGGTGGCTGCCTCACAAAACCCAAATTTACCACCAGCCTTGCTGGAAGTACCTGAGTCACTCTGGGCAGAGTCCAAAGAAGACATAGGTCTCCTAAATGTGACTCCAGTCAGCGTTAAGGTAAAACCAGGATCTATCTTGCCTAAACTACCTCAGTATCCTCTCTCCTATCAGCAACGGGAAGGTATCAGGGATCAAATAAGGATTTACTTGGAGAAGGGGGTGTTGCGGGAAGAAAGCTCCCCTTGCAACACACCTCTATATCCAGTGAAGAAGAAACCTACAGATAAGAAAGCTCCAGTTAAGTACCGGATGGTACATGATTTAAGAGCTATAAACAAAATAATCGAAGCTGATGTACCAGTCGTACCAAATCCCTACACTCTCCTTTCAGGTATTCCCAGTGACGCCAGCTGTTTCACTGTGATTGACCTGGCAAACGCTTATTTTAGCGTAAAGCTGGACGAATCATGTGTCTATCTTTTTAGTTTCACCTTTTCTGAAAAAAAATATACCTGGCTCCGCCTACCTCAGGGTCTGTCTGTTTCTCCAAGCTGTTTTAATCAAGCATTGAAACGGGTGTTGGACCAATGGCGGGCGCCGCCAGGTGTCACACTGCTCCAGTATGTAGATGACTTGTGCTTGGCAGCAGTGACCAAGGAAGTGTGTGAAAAGGCTTCTTTGAGCTTGCTGAAATTTCTGGCAGAACAAAATTGTAAGGTAGCTAAAGATAAGCTACAGTGGTGCCAGGAAAAAGTTGTTTTCCTGGGGCACTGTATCTTTAAAGGGGGCAAACACCTAACCTCAGAAAGGAAAGAGGTGATACGTTCATACCCCCTTCCAAAGAATCAAAGGTCTCTAAGAGCATTTTTGGGTTTGGTTGGTTACTGCAGACAATGGATCCCAAATATGTCCCAAATAGCTAAACCATTGTATGCTTTAACCTCAGGTAAGGTTGTGCATTTTGAATTGTCTGCTGAGGAGATACAAGCTGTAGAGGCATTAAAGGAGGCTATAATATCATCTCCAGCATTATCACTGCCTGACTATAAAAAGGACTTTTACCTATTCTGTCATGAATCAGGTAATCAGGCATCTGGAGTGTTAACACAGAAATCTGCTGATAAGCATAAACCTGTGGGATATTATTCCCAGCCTCTTGATCCTGTAATCTCAACAGCAGCACCTTGTGTGAAAGCCACGGCAGCAGCAGCCATGTTAGTAGAGAAAACTGCTGAAATTGTGTTGGGGAACACCCTGATTCTCATGGTCCCTCATGCAGTGGAGCAGGTGCTGGGACATCTTAACACGAGACACTTATCTGCTGCGAGGTTAACTAAGTATGAGCTGGCTTTGCTTACACCAAGTAATATCATTATTAAGAGGTGTGATGTTTTAAATCCAGCCACTTTGTTACCCATTCGGCCTACTCCAGTGGAGTGGGTACATGACTGTTGTCACACAACTGAGGCCTACTATGAGCTCCCAGTGACGGTACAGGATTTTGCCCTGGAGAACCCAGAGCTGGAACTGTGGGTAGATGGTTCCAGGTATTACACTGAGAAAGGTTCTCCCGTCACTGGTTTGGCTGTGGTAAGTCAAGAGAAAGTAATTTTCCAGAGGGCTCTACCAAATCATTGTTCTGCCCAAGTGGCAGAGTTGGAGGCCTTGATAAAAGCATGTGAAGTGGCAGAAGGGAAATCAGTGAATATATACACTGATTCTCGTTATGCCCACGGTGTTACACATGATTTCTCTATTTTATGGAAAAGCCGTAATTTTTTGACATCTCAGGGCAAACCTATTAAAAACTCTGCTCAGGTGAAGGCCCTACTTGAAGCTATCACTTTGCCCGCTGCAGTTGCAGTGGTCAAGGTGAAGGCTCACACAAAAGCGTCTGATGCTGTTGCAATGGGTAACCAAAGGGCAGACGAGGCAGCTAAAGCAGCTGCCTTGCTCCCCCTGGTGGTGAGTGATGATGAAAGAGTATATTTCCTAAAAGGGGATACAAACACTCAAACCCTACAACAACTGCAGAGCACAGCATCTCGAGAGGTAATCAATAAGTGGAAAAAGAACAATTGTCATTACAATGAGGATACCAGTATTTGGCTCCATGAGGATGGGAGGCCGTGTGCCCCTCCTTCGATGTACCCTTCTCTTTGTTCTATGGCACATCTCCCTTCTCATGTAGCCAAAGGGGGGATGGTTGATCTGATATGGAAATTGTGGTATGCACCAGGCATTGAAGAAGTAGCTAAACAGTATTGTCAGGCTTGCTTGATCTGTGCACAATACAATCCAGGGAAACGTGTAAAAACTCCTCAGGGTCACATTCCGAGGGCTCTATATCCCTTCCAGAGATTACAAATAGACTACATACAATTACCTAAGGTAGGTTTATATGAGTTTGTGCTCACGTGTGTGGACTGCTTCTCAAGCTGGTTGGAGGCGTGGCCTATACGGAAGGCTACAGCCACAGCAACAGCAAAGAAGCTGATACAGGAAGTGGTGTGTAGATATGGGGTTTTTGAAACCTTAGAGTCAGATAGAGGAAGTCACTTTACTGGGCAGGTAATGAAAGAGGTACTTGCAGCCTTTAACATTGATCAACGCTTACACACTCCTTACAACCCCACAGCTAGTGGTAAGGTAGAAAAATACAACGGGCTACTAAAAGCCAAGTTGAGTAAAATTACAGCTGAGACAGGGCTAAATTGGCTGCAAGGGTTGCCTATAGCTCTGTTTGCATTGAGAACTACACCGAAACAAAAAGGGAAGCTCTCTCCCTATGAAATATTATTTGGATCAGTACCAAAGACAGGTTTGTACTATCCACAGGCTTTAGCAAGATCATATGGGTCACTCACTGAATATGTCATCGGGTTACACAGGCATTTAAATCAATTGCACAAGAAAATATATTCATCTCTTCCAGACCCAGATGCCCTTGAAGGGATTCATGACCTGCAGCCAGGTGACTGGGTAATGGTGAAAAAGCATCAGAGGAGGGGTCTGGATCCCAGGTGGACAGGACCCTACCAGGTGCTACTTACTACAGCTACAGCAGTGAAGCTGGAAAACAGGGATACTTGGATACATGCTTCACATTGTAAACGTGTACATTCTGCAATTGTATCTGAGCAGTAGGACCAGTTCTCCTGCCTAAGGATTCTGTGTCCTCAGCAAGACACTGCTCAGAATGTGATCATATCTCTCTAGTCGTTGCAGGAACATCTACCAAGAAGTTGTGCTGTGTTTAAAGTACCCGATGAAGGATCATGAGTGCCTGGAAAAACTTGCTGCTGTTGGCGTGGTGTGGGCTTGTGGATGGTCAAACCTATCTGAATAGGATGATCCAGTTACATGAGGTGATCAGTACTCAATTCAATCTCTCTAACTGTTGGGTGTGTTCTATGATTCCCCCAAGTGTGAGACATAAACCGATAGTAGCTATAGCAGTTACAGATCCCAATTTATTTTATGCAATATTGATAAAAGAAACAGCCAATAGTACCCTAGCTGAGAAACCTTGGAAACTGGTAGAAGACAAAGGGCTTTTAGTGCAGGGAATATCAGGAAAAGGAATAGGACTAATCCTTAACCATAGTACTGACCCAGAGATGGTTGAAATGGGGATTACTGATTATTATCAGGATCCGGGGAATGTTCAGGTTGTGGTGAATGGTTGTTTTAGCATAGAAAACCAGACGATGTGTCAGTGCCTTAGGGATTGCTCTAACTGTTTTGATGAAACTTTGAAAAGGTCATTGAAAGAGTTAAATGTAACTGATGAATGTGAGAAGGATTATGAGTTTACTGACTTAAATAAGTACAATCGCTCTTTACAGGAAATAGTAGATTCCCAATTGAAAATTTACCATATAAGTGTTGAAGCAAGAGTCCTACCAGGTTCATATTATTATGTGTGTGGTCGAAAGGCCTATAAGTGGCTACCAGTAAAAGCAAATGGTACTTGTGTGCTTGCTAGGCTGATTTACACTACTAGAGTTGTTAATACTACAGAACTAATAGAGGCCCATAAAGGAAAAAGATTCAAGAGAGCTACGGAAGATAAGGTATACTCTATCACTACAGCACAAAAGGAAATGGAGCGAATAGGGAAAAAGTACTCAGTTTCTTTGTTTGGGGAGGCATTTAAGACATGGACTTATGCCCCCTCATTCACAGGCTGGGGACATGAAATGATTAATAGGTTAAATGATTATGCTAATGCTACTAATATGATGTTGGGACATGTCTTGGAGGCCCTAAAGGAAGAGACAGATGAGCTAATAGAGATACGAAGACAGGTAATTGCTAATCACATGGGATTAGACATATTATTTGCTTCACAAGGAGGGTTGTGTAAAGTTATTGAGCAGGAATGTTGTACTTATATAGTTGATAATAGCTATGATATAGGAAAACATCTAGCCGCAGCAGGGGAATTGCAGGGGAAAGTGCATGAAGTTGCTAATCATACATTAGATATATCAGAATGGGGAGGGGGATTGTTATCCTGGTTGAACCCTCTATCATGGTTCAAGGGAATAGGAGGAGTGTTTAAAACCTTTCTGATAGGACTACTGAAAATTCTGGGGGTGATCTTAGGAGCTGTGCTATGTTTGTATTTGTGTTTTAAGATAATCATGTGTGCATGTGTAGCAATGTGTAAGGTAAAGATGAGACCTGATAAGAAAACCTCAGATGTTTCTCTTGCTTTCTCAAAGGAAGAAAATGGCAGAAAGAGAAATTCCAGACCTATCCTCCATCTTTGATGGCCCCTGCAGTTGTCTGTCCTGTTATGCTGCTGAAGCAGAAATGCCTGAACTAGAGTTTGGACCTGAAATTGAGAATTTATCCACCCGGAGGATCTATGAACTATTTGAAGAATCTCTAAACCCTACTACAGTCACTACCATGAACTTTGAACTAGAACAATTAAGCTGTGCTACTGGACCCAGTTCCCTACCCAATGCTGAAGAATCTCCAGAAAAGAATCAGGAGTCTGTTTATTCTGATGATTCATGCCAAATAGTGGAAGATGAACAGACTGTGCGAGAACTTTGGGTGGTGGGACATTCATATATACATTGGGCCCATAAGAAGGCATTACAAGTGGGCATGGAGAATTTGGGCTGTGATCCTAACAAGATAAGAGTAGTTTGGGGTGGTGTTAGGGGAATGCGCTGGAAAGCTTTGAGGCCACTCTTGTTGGAGGCGGCTGGTCATTGCCCTACTCCTCTTGGCATTATCATCCACTTAGGTGGTAATGACGTGGGGAGAAAAAGGAATCTTGAATTGATTTCTTTGATGAAAGGAGATCTGAAGTGGATTTTAGAGTATTTCCCTGACACCATTCTAGTGTTCTCTTCCATTGTTCTTAGACCCAGTTGGAGTCGGGGAGCAAAGTGGAGGGGAAGGAGAATAAATAATGTTTTACAAAGGTTTTTGTGTAAGGAAAAAGGGTATATGTACCATAATCATTCTTTGGAAGGAGAACAGCTTGATCTTTTCCGAGATGATGGGGTTCACCTGAGTAATGAAGGAAATTGCATTTTTGTGTCTAGTTTAAAGCGGATGGTGGAGTTCTGTTTGTTTATGGGGGATGTGAATTTTTAGTTAGAGCGTGGATGATTGATGTGTGCAATGGCTAAATAAAAATTAAAGTTTGCTTGAATGAATAGTTGATGACTCTGTCCCATTAATTCCAACTCTTCGAGGGTAACATTTACCCAGTTCATGAGTATGGCTACTCCAGCTCGTGGATGTCGGTAGAGGAGATGGAATGGACAGTGTCTAGATCTTAGGAGGATAGTAAGGAACTAAAGTATTGTAACCTTCCTTTACACCAAAAGATCTGTGAACGGGGATGAGTGTGGGAGAGTAAAGGACTTATATCTTTACATTTCCATACTTAAAAATTATAAATATTTTGAAGGGTCTTATACACCCGTGGTCCCTGTCACTTTCAGGTCGGTGGAAGGGAATGACAATTAGTGATCGGCAATGATCAAAGGGGGGAAATGTGTAGGGAAATTTATGATCAGTGCTGTATCACTAATATATATATGTTTGATGTGTTAATACATTCATTATATTGTGTATTCTTCTGTCAGCACTACAGAACAAGTGAACAAACATGTTTTTCTCTTAAAATGTATGTTGCCAGCAAGTTAAGATAAACATTCTGTAAAGTAAGCTGTTATAGATGGTAATCACATTGTAAGCAGTAGTGTGAAGATGCAAGTCATTGTATGTGATGCGCTGATAACAATAAGTCACGAAATGTTAAGTCATCATTCTACGTCATCATAGCTCTGAAAAATATCGATAAAGCAGAAAAGCTAGGTGTGTCTACCATAGAATGGGTATAAAAGTATGAAAGTTGTCATATTCTCTAGAGCAGGGCTAAGACACACACATTCTGTGTACAAGCTCTGTTCTCCATATATATATATGCAATAAACTCTTTGAATTTGGAGCCATTTTGTTTTCAGGCATTTCATCCTTGTACAACCTGTAATTTTCTTCAGGTAGCTTTATATACTGTAACCAGACAAGCCTGCCTGTCAGTAGGAAGATAACAGGAATGGATCTAGCTGAACACTGTGAGCAGGACGCACTGCACTAAATGTAAATAGCAGGAACGGATCTAGCTGAACACTGTGAGCAGGACGCACTGACTGCACTAAATGTAAATAGCAGGAACGGATCTAGCTGAACACTGTGAGCAGGACGCACTGCACTAAATGTAAATAGCAGGAACAGATCTAGCTGAACACTGTGAGCAGGACGCACTGCACTAAATGTAAATAGCAGGAACGGATCTAGCTGAACACTGTGAGCAGGACGCACTGACTGCACTAAATGTAAATAGCAGGAACAGATCTAGCTGAACACTGTGAGCAGGACGCACTGACTGCACTAAATGTAAATAGCAGGAACAGATCTAGCTGAACACTGTGAGCAGGACGCACTGACTGCACTAAATGTAAATAGCAGGAACGGATCTAGCTGAACACTGTGAGCAGGACGCACTGCACTAAATGTAAATAGCAGGAACGGATCTAGCTGAACACTGTGAGCAGGACGCACTGACTGCACTAAATGTAAATAGCAGGAACGGATCTAGCTGAACACTGTGAGCAGGACGCACTGCACTAAATGTAAATAGCAGGAACGGATCTAGCTGAACACTGTGAGCAGGACGCACTGACTGCACTAAATGTAAATAGCAGGAACGGATCTAGCTGAACACTGTGAGCAGGACGCACTGCACTAAATGTAAATAGCAGGAACGGATCTAGCTGAACACTGTGAGCAGGACGCACTGCACTAAATGTAAATAGCAGGAACGGATCTAGCTGAACACTGTGAGCAGGACGCACTGACTGCACTAAATGTAAATAGCAGGAACGGATCTAGCTGAACACTGTGAGCAGGACGCACTGCACTAAATGTAAATAGCAGGAACGGATCTAGCTGAACACTGTGAGCAGGACGCACTGCACTAAATGTAAATAGCAGGAACGGATCTAGCTGAACACTGTGAGCAGGACGCACTGCACTAAATGTAAATAGCAGGAACGGATCTAGCTGAACACTGTGAGCAGGACGCACTGCACTAAATGTAAATAGCAGGAACGGATCTAGCTGAACACTGTGAGCAGGACGCACTGCACTAAATGTAAATAGCAGGAACGGATCTAGCTGAACACTGTGAGCAGGACGCACTGCACTAAATGTAAATAGCAGGAACGGATCTAGCTGAACACTGTGAGCAGGACGCACTGACTGCACTAAATGTAAATAGCAGGAACGGATCTAGCTGAACACTGTGAGCAGGACGCACTGCACTAAATGTAAATAGCAGGAACGGATCTAGCTGAACACTGTGAGCAGGACGCACTGACTGCACTAAATGTAAATAGCAGGAACGGATCTAGCTGAACACTGTGAGCAGGACGCACTGCACTAAATGTAAATAGCAGGAACGGATCTAGCTGAACACTGTGAGCAGGACGCACTGCACTAAATGTAAATAGCAGGAACGGATCTAGCTGAACACTGTGAGCAGGACGCACTGCACTAAATGTAAATAGCAGGAACGGATCTAGCTGAACACTGTGAGCAGGACGCACTGCACTAAATGTAAATAGCAGGAACGGATCTAGCTGAACACTGTGAGCAGGACGCACTGCACTAAATGTAAATAGCAGGAACGGATCTAGCTGAACACTGTGAGCAGGACGCACTGCACTAAATGTAAATAGCAGGAACGGATCTAGCTGAACACTGTGAGCAGGACGCACTGCACTAAATGTAAATAGCAGGAACGGATCTAGCTGAACACTGTGAGCAGGACGCACTGACTGCACTAAATGTAAATAGCAGGAACGGATCTAGCTGAACACTGTGAGCAGGACGCACTGCACTAAATGTAAATAGCAGGAACGGATCTAGCTGAACACTGTGAGCAGGACGCACTGACTGCACTAAATGTAAATAGCAGGAACGGATCTAGCTGAACACTGTGAGCAGGACGCACTGACTGCACTAAATGTAAATAGCAGGAACGGATCTAGCTGAACACTGTGAGCAGGACGCACTGCACTAAATGTAAATAGCAGGAACGGATCTAGCTGAACACTGTGAGCAGGACGCACTGCACTAAATGTAAATAGCAGGAACGGATCTAGCTGAACACTGTGAGCAGGACGCACTGCACTAAATGTAAATAGCAGGAACGGATCTAGCTGAACACTGTGAGCAGGACGCACTGCACTAAATGTAAATAGCAGGAACGGATCTAGCTGAACACTGTGAGCAGGACGCACTGACTGCACTAAATGTAAATAGCAGGAACGGATCTAGCTGAACACTGTGAGCAGGACGCACTGACTGCACTAAATGTAAATAGCAGGAACGGATCTAGCTGAACACTGTGAGCAGGACGCACTGCACTAAATGTAAATAGCAGGAACAGATCTAGCTGAACACTGTGAGCAGGACGCACTGACTGCACTAAATGTAAATAGCAGGAACGGATCTAGCTGAACACTGTGAGCAGGACGCACTGCACTAAATGTAAATAGCAGGAACGGATCTAGCTGAACACTGTGAGCAGGACGCACTGCACTAAATGTAAATAGCAGGAACGGATCTAGCTGAACACTGTGAGCAGGACGCACTGCACTAAATGTAAATAGCAGGAACAGATCTAGCCTAATCTAGCTCTCAAATCAAATGACACTGTCTGACTCTCTCTCTATCAGCACACCGGAACACACTACACAGGGCCGCCGTGCAGGCGGCCTTATATAGTGTGGGGCGTGTACTAAATCCCCTGAGCCATAATTGGCCAAAGCCACCCTGGCTTTGGCCAATTACAGCTCTCTCTACTGACGGCGCTGTGATTGGCCAAGCATGCGGGTCATAGTGCATGCTTGGCCAATCATCAGCCAGCAATGCACTGCGATGCCGCAGTGAATTATGGGCCGTGACGCGCCACACGAATTTGGCACGAACGGCCCATAACGTTCGCAATTCGACGGACGGTCGAACAGCCGATGTTCGAGTCGAACATGGGTTCGACTCGAACACGAAGCTCATCCCTACCCCCGGCCCTTTTAGCCTAAAATTGGTCCAAAATGACTAAAAAAAGCACCCCTGGCCCTTTTAGATGGAAATCGGTCCAAAATGACCAAAATCGCACCCCTGGCCCTTTAAGATGGAAATCAGTCCAAAATGACCAAAATCGCACCCCCGGCCCTTTTAGCACAAAATGGGTCAAAAATGGCCAAAATTCCACCCCCGGCCCTTTTAGCCCAAAATGGGTCAAAAATGACCAAAATCGCACCCCCGGCCATTTTGGCCTAAAATTGGTTAAAAATGACCAAAATCGCACCCCCGGCCCTTTTAGCTGGAAATCGGTCCAAAATGACCAAAATCGCACCCCTGGCCCTTTAAGATGGAAATCGGTCCAAAATCACCAAAATCGCACCCCCGGCCCTTTTAGCACTAAAATGGGTCAAAAATGACCAAAATCGCACCCCCGGCCCTTTTAGATTAAAAAGGGTCAAAAATGACCAAAATCGCACCCCCGGACCTTTTAGCCCAAAATGGGTCAAAAATTACCAAAATCGCACCCCGGCCCTTTTAACCGCAAATGGGTCAAAAATTACCAAAATCTCACCCCCGGCTCTTTTAGCCGAAAATGTGACAAAAATGACCAAAATCGCACCCCCGGACCATTTAGCCAAAAACGGGTCAAAAATGACCAAAATCGCACCCAAGGACCTTTTAGCCCAAAACAGGTCAAAAATGACCAAAATCGCACTCCCGGACCTTTTAGCCCAAAACAGGTCAAAAATGACCAAAATCGCACCCCCCGGACCCTTTAGCCCAAAGCGGGTCAAAAATGACCAAAATCGCACCCCGGACCTTATAGCCGAAAACTGGTCAAAAATGACCAAAATCGCACCCCCGGACCTTTTAGCCCAAAACGGGTCAAAAATGACCAAAATCGCACCCCCGGCCCTTTTAGCCCAAAACAGATCAAATATGACCACAATTGCTCCCCCGGCCCTTTTAACCGAAAACGGGTCAAAAATGATGAAAATCGCACCCCAGGCCCTTTTAGCCCAAAACGGGTCAAAAATGACCAAAATCGCACCCCGGCCCTTTTAGCCCAAAACGGGTCAAAAATGACCAAAATCGCACTCCCGGCCCTTTTAGCCCAAAACCAGTCAAAAATAACCAAAATCGCACCCCCCGGACCTTTTAGCCCAAAACGGGTCAAAAATGACCAAAATCGCACCCCCGGCCCTTTTAGCCCAAAATGGGTCAAAAATAACCAAAATCGCACCCCCGGACCTTTTAGCCCAAAACGGGTCAAAAATGACCAAAATCGCACTCCCGGAACTTTTAGCCCAAAACAGGTCAAAAGTGACCAAAATCGCACCCCCGGCCCTTTTAGCCCAAAATGGGTCAAATATGACCAAAATTGCACCCCCGGCCCTTTTAGCCCAAAATGGGTAAAAAATGACCAAAATCGCACCCCCGGCCCTTTTAGCCCAAAATGGGTCAAAAATGACCAAAATCGCACCCCGGCCCTTTTAGCCCAAAAATTGGTTAAAAATGACTAAAATCGCACCCCCCGGCCCTTTTAGCCCAAAATTGGTTAAAAATGACCAAAATCGCACCCCTGGCCCTTTTAGCCGGAAATCGGTCCAAAATGACCAAAAAAAGTACCGCTGGCCCTTTTAGATGGAAATCGGTCCAAAATGACCAAAATCGCACCCCTGGCCCTTTAAGATGGAAATCGGTCCAAAATGACCAAAATCACACCCCCGGCCCTTTTAGCCCAAAATGGGTCAAAAATGACCAAAATCGCACCCCGGCCCTTTTAGATTAAAAAGGGTCAAAAATGACCAAAATCGCACCCCCGGACCTTTTAGCCCAAAATGGGTCAAAAATGACCAAAATTGCACCCCGGCCCTTTTAACCGAAAATGGGTCAAAAATGACCAAAATCGCACCCCCGGACCATTTAGCCCAAAACGGGTCAAAAATGACCAAAATCGCACCCCCGGACCTTTTAGCCCAAAACAGGTCACAAATGACCAAAATCGCAGCCCCGGACCTTTTAGCCCAAAACAGGTAAAAAATGACCAATATCGCACCCCCGGACCTTTTAGCCCAAAACGGGTCAAAAATGACCAAAATCGCACCCCTGGACCTTTTAGCCCAAAACGGGTCAAAAATGACCAAAAATCGCTCCCCCGGCCCTCGTAGCCCAAAATTGGTTAAAAAATACCAAAATCGCACCCCGGACCTTTTAGCCCAAAACAGGTCAAAAATGACCAAAATCGCACCCCCGGACCCTTTAGCCCAAAGCGGGTCAAAAATGACCAAAATCGCACCCCGGACCTTATAGCCGAAAACTGGTCAAAATGACCAAAATCGCACCCCCGGACCTTTTAGCCCAAAACGGGTCAAAAATGACCAAAATCGCACCCCCGGCCCTTTTAGCCCAAAACGGGTCAAATATGACCACAATTGCTCCCCCGGCCCTTTTAACCGAAAACGGGTCAAAAATGACGAAAATCGCACTCCTGGCCCTTTTACCCCAAAACGGGTCAAAAATGACCAAAATCGCTCCCCCGGCCCTTTTAACCGAAAACGGGTCAAAAATGACGAAAATCGCACTCCCGGCCCTTTTACCCCAAAACAGGTCATAAATGACCAAAATCGCTCCCCCGTCCCTCGTAGCCCAAAATGGGTCAAAAATGACCAAAATTGCACCCCCGGCCCTTTTAGCCTAAAATTGGTCCAAAATGACTAAAAAAAGCACCCCTGGCCCTTTTAGATGGAAATCGGTCCAAAATGACCAAAATCGCACCCCTGGCCCTTTAAGATGGAAATCAGTCCAAAATGACCAAAATCGCACCCCCGGCCCTTTTAGCACAAAATGGGTCAAAAATGGCCAAAATTCCACCCCCGGCCCTTTTAGCCCAAAATGGGTCAAAAATGACCAAAATCGCACCCCCGGCCATTTTGGCCTAAAATTGGTTAAAAATGACCAAAATCGCACCCCCGCCCTTTTAGCTGGAAATCGGTCCAAAATGACCAAAATCGCACCCCTGGCCCTTTAAGATGGAAATCGGTCCAAAATCACCAAAATCGCACCCCCGGCCCTTTTAGCACTAAAATGGGTCAAAAATGACCAAAATCGCACCCCCGGCCCTTTTAGATTAAAAAGGGTCAAAAATGACCAAAATCGCACCCCTGGACCTTTTAGCCCAAAATGGGTCAAAAATGACCAAAATCGCACCCCGGCCCTTTTAACCGCAAATGGGTCAAAAATTACCAAAATCTCACCCCCGGCTCTTTTAGCCGAAAATGTGACAAAAATGACCAAAATCGCACCCCCGGACCATTTAGCCCAAAACGGGTCAAAAATGACCAAAATCGCACCCAAGGACCTTTTAGCCCAAAACAGGTCAAAAATGACCAAAATCGCACCCCCGGACCTTTTAGCCCAAAACAGGTCAAAAATGACCAAAATCGCACCCCCGGACCCTTTAGCCCAAAGCGGGTCAAAAATGACCAAAATCGCACCCCGGACCTTATAGCCGAAAACTGGTCAAAAATGACCAAAATCGCACCCCCGGACCTTTTAGCCCAAAACGGGTCAAAAATGACCAAAATCGCACCCCCGGCCCTTTTAGCCCAAAACAGGTCAAATATGACCACAATTGCTCCCCCGGCCCTTTTAACCGAAAACGGGTCAAAAATGACGAAAATCGCACCCCAGGCCCTTTTAGCCCAAAACGGGTCAAAAATGACCAAAATCGCACTCCCGGCCCTTTTAGCCCAAAACCGGTCAAAAATGACCAAAATCGCACTCCCGGCCCTTTTAGCCCAAAATGGGTCAAATATGACCAAAATCGCACCCCCGGCCCTTTTAGCCCAAAATGGGTCAAAAATGACCAAAATCGCACCCCCGGCCCTTTTAGCCCAAAATTGGTTAAAAATGACCAAAATCGCACCCCCGGCCCTTTTAGCCCAAAATTGGTAAAAAATGACCAAAATCGCACCCCCGGCCCTTTTAGCCGGAAATCGGTCCAAAATGACCAAAAAAAGTACCGCTGGCCCTTTTAGATGGAAATCAGTCCAAAATGACCAAAATCGCACCCCTGGCCCTTTAAGATGGAAATCGGTCCAAAATGACCAAAATCACACCCCCGGCCCTTTTAGCCCAAAATGGGTCAAAAATGACCAAAATCGCACCCCCCGGCCTTTTAGCCGAAAACGGGTCAAATATGACCAAAATTGCACCCCCGGCCCTTTTAGCCCAAAATGGATCAAAAATCACCAAAATCGCACCCCCGGCCCTTTTAGCCCAAAATGGGTCAAAAATGACCAAAATCGCACCCCGGCCCTTTTAGCCGGAAATCGGTCCAAAATGACCAAAAAAAGTACCGCTGGCCCATTTAGATGGAAATCGATCCAAAATGACCAAAATCGCACCCCTGGCCCTTTAAGATGGAAATCGGTCCAAAATGACCAAAATCACACCCCCGGCCCTTTTAGCCCAAAATGGGTCAAAAATGACCAAAATCGCACCCCCGGCACTTTTAGATTAAAAAGGGTCAAAAATGACCAAAATCGCACCCCCG
This sequence comes from Lithobates septentrionalis, assembly GCA_037952835.1. Taxonomy (NCBI): domain Eukaryota; kingdom Metazoa; phylum Chordata; class Amphibia; order Anura; family Ranidae; genus Lithobates; species Lithobates septentrionalis. Next base: position 15,122 of record JBBDGP010005858.1, on the reverse strand, counting down.
GCCCTTTTAGCCCAAAATGGGTCAAAAATGTCCAAAATCGCACCCCCGGCACTTTTAGATTAAAAAGGGTCAAAAATGACCAAAATCGCACCCCCGGCCCTTTTAGCCCAAAATGGGTCAAAAATGACCAAAATCGCACCCCCGGCCCTTCAAGCCCAAAATGGGTCAAAAATGACCAAAATCGCACCCCCGGCCCTTTTAGCCCAAAATTGGTTAAAAATGACCAAAATCGCACCCCCGGCCCTTTTAGCCAGAAATCGGACCAAAATGACCAAAAAAAGCACCCCTGGCCCTTTTAGATGCAAATCGGTCCAAAATGACCAAAATCGCACCCCTGGCCCTTTAAGATGGAAACCGATCCAAAATGACCAAAATCGCACCCCCGGCCCTTTTAGCCAAAATGGGTAAAAAATGACCAAAATCGCACCCCGGCCCTTTTAGCCCAAAATGGGTCAAAAATGACCAAAATCGCACCCCTGAACCTTTTAGCCCAAAACGGGTCAAAAATGACCAAAATCGCACTCCCGGACCTTTTAGCCCAAAACGGGTCAAAAATAACCAAAATCGCACCCCCCGGACCTTTTAGCCCAAAACGGGTCAAAAATGACCAAAATCGCACTCCCGGAACTTTTAGCCCAAAACTGGTCAAAAGTGACCAAAATCGCACCCCCGGCCCTTTTAGCCCAAAACGGGTCAAAAAATAACCAAAATCGCACCCCCGGACCTTTTAGCCCAAAACGGGTCAAAAATGACCAAAATCGCACTCCCGGAACTTTTAGCCCAAAACGGGTCAAAAGTGACCAAAATCGCACCCCCGGCCCTTTTAGCCCAAAACGGGTCAAAAATGACTAAAATCGCACCCCCGGCCCTTTTAGCCCAAAACGGGTCAAAAATGAACAAAATTGCACCCCCGGCCCTCGTAGCTCAAAATGGGTCAAAAATTACCAAAATCGCACCCCAGGCCCTTTTAGCCCAAAACGGGTCAAAAATGAGCAAAATCGCACTCCCGGCCCTTTTAGCCCAAAACCGGTCAAAAATTACCAAAATCGCACCCCCGGACCTTTTAGCCCAAAACGGGTCAAAAATGACCAAAATCACACTCCCGGAACTTTTAGCCCAAAACGGGTCAAAAGTGACCAAAATCGCACTCCCGGAACTTTTAGCCCAAAACGGGTCAAAAGTGACCAAAATCGCACCCCCGGCCCTTTTAGCCCAAAACGGGTCAAAAATGACTAAAATCGCACCCCCGGCCCTTTTAGCCCAAAACGGGTGAAAAAATGAACAAAATCGCACCCCCGGCCCTCGTAGCTCAAAATGGGTCAAAAATTACCAAAATCGCACCCCAGGCCCTTTTAGCCCAAAACGGGTCAAAAATGAGCAAAATCGCACTCCCGGCCCTTTTAGCCCAAAACCGGTCAAAAATGACCAAAATCGCACCCCCGGACCTTTTAGCCCAAAACGGGTCAAAAATGACCAAAATCGCACTCCCGGAACTTTTAGCCCAAAACGGGTCAAAAGTGACCAAAATCGCACCCCCGGCCCTTTTAGCCAAAACGAGTCAAAAGTGACCAAAATCGCACCCCCGGCCCTTGTAGCCCAAAATGGGTCAAAAATCACCAAAATCGCACCCCCGGACCTTTTAGCCCAAAACGGGTCAAAAATAACCAAAATCGCACCCCCGGACCTTTTAGCCCAAAACGGGTCAAAAATTACCAAAATCGCACTCCCTGCCCTTTTAGCCCAAAATGGGTCAAATATGACCAAAATCGCACCCCCGGCCCTTTTAGCCCAAAATGGGTCAAAAATGACCAAAATCGCACCCCCGGCCCTTTTAGCCCAAAATTGGTTAAAAATGACCAAAATCGCACCCCCGGCCCTTTTAGCCCAAAATTGGTAAAAAATGACCAAAATCGCACCCCCGGCCCTTTTAGCCGGAAATCGGTCCAAAATGACCAAAAAAAGTACCGCTGGCCCTTTTAGATGGAAATCAGTCCAAAATGACCAAAATCGCACCCCTGGCCCTTTAAGATGGAAATCGGTCCAAAATGACCAAAATCACACCCCCGGCCCTTTTAGCCCAAAATGGGTCGAAAATGACCAAAATCGCACCCCCCGGCCTTTTAGCCGAAAACGGGTCAAATATGACCAAAATTGCACCCCCGGCCCTTTTAGCCCAAAATGGATCAAAAATCACCAAAATCGCACCCCCGGCCCTTTTAGCCCAAAATGGGTCAAAATGACCAAAATCGCACCCCCGGCCCTTTTAGCCGGAAATCGGTCCAAAATGACCAAAAAAAGTACCGCTGGCCCATTTAGATGGAAATCGATTCAAAATGACCAAAATCGCACCCCTGGCCCTTTAAGATGGAAATCGGTCCAAAATGACCAAAATCACACCCCCGGCCCTTTTAGCCCAAAATGGGTCAAAAATGACCAAAATCGCACCCCTGGCACTTTTAGATTAAAAAGGGTCAAAAATGACCAAAATCGCACCCCCGGCCCTTTTAGCCCAAAATGGGTCAAAAATGTCCAAAATCGCACCCCCGGCACTTTTAGATTAAAAAGGGTCAAAAATGACCAAAATCGTACCCCCGGCCCTTTTAGCCCAAAATGGGTCAAAAATGACCAAAATCGCACCCCCGGCCCTTCAAGCCCAAAATGGGTCAAAAATTACCAAAATCGCACCCCCGGCCCTTTTAGCCCAAAATTGGTTAAAAATGACCAAAATCGCACCCCCGGCCCTTTTAGCCAGAAATCGGACCAAAATGACCAAAAAAAGCACCCCTGGCCCTTTTAGATGCAAATCGGTCCAAAATGACCAAAATCGCACCCCTGGCCCTTTAAGATGGAAACCGATCCAAAATGACCAAAATCGCACCCCCGGCCCTTTTAGCCAAAATGGGTAAAAAATGACCAAAATCGCACCCCGGCCCTTTTAGCCCAAAATGGGTCAAAAATGACCAAAATCGCACCCCTGAACCTTTTAGCCCAAAACGGGTCAAAAATGACCAAAATCGCACTCCCGGCCCTTTTAGCCCAAAACCGGTCAAAAATGACCAAAATCGCACCCCCGGACCTTTTAGCCCAAAACGGGTCAAAAATGACCAAAATCGCACTCCCGGAACTTTTAGCCCAAAACTGGTCAAAAGTGACCAAAATCGCACCCCCGGCCCTTTTAGCCCAAAACGGGTCAAAAATAACCAAAATCGCACCCCCGGACCTTTTAGCCCAAAACGGGTCAAAAATGACCAAAATCGCACTCCCGGAACTTTTAGCCCAAAACGGGTCAAAAGTGACCAAAATCGCACCCCCGGCCCTTTTAGCCCAAAACGGGTCAAAAATGACTAAAATCGCACCCCCGGCCCTTTTAGCCAAAAACGGGTCAAAAATGAACAAAATCGCACCCCCGGCCCTCGTAGCTCAAAATGGGTCAAAAATTACCAAAATCGCACCCCAGGCCCTTTTAGCCCAAAACGGGTCAAAAATGAGCAAAATCGCACTCCCGGCCCTTTTAGCCCAAAACTGGTCAAAAATGACCAAAATCGCACCCCCGGACCTTTTAGCCCAAAACGGGTCAAAAATGACCAAAATCACACTCCCGGAACTTTTAGCCCAAAACGGGTCAAAAGTGACCAAAATCGCACTCCCGGAACTTTTAGCCCAAAACGGGTCAAAAGTGACCAAAATCGCACCCCCGGCCCTTTTAGCCCAAAACGGGTCAAAAATGACTAAAATCGCACCCCCGGCCCTTTTAGCCCAAAACAGGTGAAAAAATGAACAAAATCGCACCCCCGGCCCTCGTAGCTCAAAATGGGTCAAAAATTACCAAAATCGCACCCCAGGCCCTTTTAGCCCAAAACGGGTCAAAAATGAGCAAAATCGCACTCCCGGCCCTTTTAGCCCAAAACCGGTCAAAAATGACCAAAATCGCACCCCCGGACCTTTTAGCCCAAAACGGGTCAAAAATGACCAAAACCGCACTCCCGGAACTTTTAGCCCAAAACAGGTCAAAAGTGACCAAAATCGCACCCCCGGACCTTTTAGCCCAAAACGGGTCAAAAATGACCATAATCGCACTCCCGATACTTTTAGCCCAAAACGGGTCAAAAGTGACCAAAATCGCACCCCCGGCCCTTTTAGCCCAAAACGGGTCAAAAATGACTAAAATTGCACCCCCGGCCCTTTTAGCCCAAAACGGGTCAAAAATGAACAAAATCGCACCCCCGGCCCTCGTAGCTCAAAATGGGTCAAAAATTACCAAAATCGCACCCCAGGCCCTTTTAGCCCAAAATGGGTCAAATATGACCAAAATCGCACCCCCGGCCCTTTTAGCCCAAAATGGGTAAAAAATGACCAAAATCGCACCCCCGGCCCTTTTAGCCCAAAATGGGTCAAAAATGACCAAAATCGCACCCCCGGCCCTTTTAGCCCAAAAATTGGTTGAAAATAACCAAAATCGCACGCCTGGCCCTTTTAGCCCAAAATTGGTTAAAAATGACCAAAATCGCAATCCCGGCCCTTTTAGCCGGAAATCGGTCCAAAATGACCAAAAAAAGTACCGCTGGCCCTTTTAGATGGAAATCGGTCCAAAATGACCAAAATCGCACCCCTGGCCCTTTAAGATGGAAATCGGTCCAAAATGACCAAAATCACACCCCCGGCCCTTTTAGCCCAAAATGGGTCAAAAATGACCAAAATCGCACCCCCGGCCCTTTTAGGTTAAAAAGGGTCAAAAATGACCAAAATCGCACCCCCGGACCTTTTAGCCCAAAATGGGTAAAAAATGACGAAAATTGCACCCCGGCACTTTTAACCGAAAATGGGTCAAAAATTACCAAAATCGCACCCCCCGGACCTTTTAGCCCAAAACGGGTCAAAAATGACCAAAATCGCACTCCCGGAACTTTTAGCCCAAAACGGGTCAAAAATGACCAAAATCGCACCCCCGGCCCTTTTAGCCCAAAACAGGTCAAAAATGACCAAAATCGCACCCCCCGGCCCTTTTAGCCCAAAATGGGTCAAAAATGACCAAAATCGCACCCCCGGCCCTTTTAGCTGGAAATCGGTCCAAAATGACCAAAAAAAGTACCGCTGGCCCTTTTAGATGGAAATCGATCCAAAATGACCAAAATCGCACCCCTGGCCCTTTAAGATGGAAATCGGTCCAAAATGACCAAAATCACACCCCCGGCCCTTTTAGCCCAAAATGGGTCAAAAATGACCAAAATCGCACCCCCGGCACTTTTAGATTAAAAAGGGTCAAAAATGACCAAAATCGCACTCCCGGAACTTTTAGCCCAAAACGGGTCAAAAGTGACCAAAATCGCACCCCCGGCCCTTTTAGCCCAAAACGGGTCAAAAATAACCAAAATCGCACCCCCGGACCTTTTAGCCCAAAACGGGTCAAAAATGACCAAAATGGCACTCCCGGAACTTTTAGCCCAAAACGGGTCAAAAGTGACCAAAACCGCACCCCCGGCCATTTTAGCCCAAAACGGGTCAAAAATGACTAAAATCGCACCCCCAGCCCTTTTAGCCCAAAACGGGTCAAAATTGAACAAAATCGCACCCCGGCCCTCGTAGCTCAAAATGGGTCAAAAATTACCAAAATCGCACCCCAGGCCCTTTTAGCCCAAAATGGGTCAAATATGACCAAAATTGCACCCCCCCCGACCTTTTAGCCCAAAATGGGTCAAATATGACCAAAATCGCACCCCCGGCCCTTTTAGCCCTAAATGGGTCAAAAATGACCAAAATCGCACCCCGGCCCTTTTAGCCCAAAAATTGGTTAAAAATGACTAAAATCGCACCCCCGGCCCTTTTAGCCCAAAATTGGTTAAAAAAGACCAAAATCGCACCCCCGGCCCTTTTAGCCGGAAATCGGTCCAAAATGACCAAAAAAAGTACCGCTGGCCCTTTTAGATGGAAATCGGTCCAAAATGACCAAAATCGCACCCCTGGCCCTTTAAGATGGAAATCGGTCCAAAATGATCAAAATCACCCCCCCGGCCCTTTTAGCCCAAAATGGGTCAAAAATGACCAAAATCGCACCCCCGGCCCTTTTAGATTAAAAAGGGTCAAAAATGACCAAAATCGCACCCCCGGACCTTTTAGCCCAAAATGGGTCAAAAATGACCAAAATTGCACCCCGGCCCTTTTAACCGAAAATGGGTCAAAAATTACCAAAATCGCACCCCCCAGACCTTTTAGCCCAAAACGGGTCAAAAATGACCAAAATCGCACTCCCGGAACTTTTAGCCCAAAACGGGTCAAAAATGACCAAAATCGCACCCCCGGCCCTTTTAGCCCAAAACAGGTCAAAAATGACCAAAATCGCACCCCCAGGCCCTTTTAGCCCAAAATGGGTCAAAAATTACCAAAATCGCACCCCCCGGACCTTTTAGCCCAAAACGGGTCAAAAATGACCAAAATCGCACTCCCGGAACTTTTAGCCCAAAACGGGTCAAAAATGACCAAAATCGCACCCCCGGCCCTTTTAGCCCCAAAATGGGTCAAAAATGACCAAAATTGCACCCCCGGCCCTCGTAGCCCAAAATGGGTCAAAAATGACCAAAATCGCACCCCCGGCCCTTTTAGCCCAAAATGGGTCAAAAATGACCAAAATCGCACCCCCGGCCCTTTTAGCCGGAAATCGGTCCAAAATGACCAAAAAAAGTACCGCTGGCCCTTTCAGATGGAAATCGGTCCAAAATGACCAAAATCGCACCCCTGGCCCTTTAAGATGGAAATCGGTCCAAAATGACCAAAATCACACCCCCGGCCCTTTTAGCCCAAAATGGGTCAAAAATGACCAAAATCGCACCCCCGGCACTTTTAGATTAAAAAGGGTCAAAAATGACCAAAATCGCACCCCCGGCCCTTTTTGCCCAAAATGGGTCAAAAATGACCAAAATCGCACCCCCAGCCCTTTAAGCCCAAAATGGGTCAAAAATGACTAAAATCGCACCCCCGGCCCTTTTAGCCCAAAACGGGTCAAAAATGACCAAAATCGCACCCCCGGCCCTTTTAGCCCAAAACGGGTCAAAAATGACCAAAATCGCACCCCCGGCCCTTTTAGCCCAAAACGGGTCAAAAATAACAAAAATCGCACCCCCCGGACCTTTTAGCCCAAAACGGGTCAAAAGTGACCAAAATCGCACCCTCGGCCCTTTTAGCCCAAAACGGGTCAAAAATAACCAAAATCGCACCCCCGGACCTTTTAGCCCAAAACGGGTCAAAAATGACCAAAATCGCACTCCCGGAACTTTTAGCCCAAAACGGGTCAAAAATGACCAAAATCGCACTCCCGGCCCTTTTAGCCCAAAACCGGTCAAAAATGACCAAAATCGCACCCCCGGACCTTTTAGCCCAAAACGGGTCAAAAATAAGCAAAATTGCACCCCCCGGACCTTTTAGCCCAAAACGGGTCAAAAATGACCAAAATCGCACTCCTGGCCCTTTTAGCCCAAAACCTGTCAAATATGACCAAAATCACACCCCCGGCCCTTTTAGCCCAAAATGGGTCAAAAATTACCAAAATCGCACCCCCGGCCCTTTTAGCCCAAAACGGGTCAAAAATGACCAAAATCGCACCCCCGGCCCTTTTAGCCCAAAACGGGTCAAAAATGACCAAAATCGCACCCCCGGACCTTTTAGCCCAAAACGGGTCAAAAATGACTAAAATCGCACCCCCAGCCCTTTTAGCCCAAAACGGGTCAAAATTGAACAAAATCGCACCCCGGCCCTCGTAGCTCAAAATGGGTCAAAAATTACCAAAATCGCACCCCAGGCCCTTTTAGCCCAAAATGGGTCAAATATGACCAAAATTGCACCCCCCCGACCTTTTAGCCCAAAATGGGTCAAATATGACCAAAATCGCACCCCCGGCCCTTTTAGCCCAAAATTGGTTTAAAATGACCAAAATCGCACCCCCGGCCCGTTTAGCCGGAAATCGGTCCAAAATGACCAAAAAAGCACCCCTGGCCCTTTTAGATGCAAATCGGTCCAAAATGACCAAAATCGCACCCCTGGCCCTTTAAGATGGAAATCGGTCCAAAATGACCAAAATCGCACCCCCGGCCCTTTTAGCCCAAAATGGGTCAAAAATGACCAAAATCGCACCCCCGGCCCTTTTAGATTCAAAAGGGTCAAAAATGACCAAAATAGAACCCCCGCCCCTTTTAGATTAAAAAGGGTCAAAAATGACCAAAACGCACCCCCGGACCTTTTAGCCCAAAATGGGTCAAAAATGACCAAAATTGCACCCCGGCCCTTTTAACCGAAAATGGGTCAAAAATTACCAAAATCGCACCCCCCTGACCTTTTAGCCCAAAACGGGTCAAAAATGACCAAAATCGCACCCCCGGCCCTTTTAGCCCAAAACAGGTCAAAAATGACCAAAATCGCACCCCCGGCCCTTTTAGCCCAAAATGGGTCAAAAATGACCAAAATCGCACCCCCGGTCCTTTAAGCCCAAAATGGGTCAAAAATGACCAAAATCGCACCCCCGGCCCTTTTAGCCCAAAATTGGTTAAAAATGACCAAAATCGCACCCCGGCCCTTTTAGCCGGAAATCGGTCCAAAATGACCAAAAAAAGCACCCCTGGCCCTTTTAGATGCAAATTGGTCCATAATGACCAAAATCGCACCCCAGGCCCTTTAAGATGGAAATCGATCCAAAATGACCAAAATTGCACCCCCAGCCCTTTTAGCCCAAAATGGGTCAAAAATGACCAAAATCGCACCCCTGGCCCTTTTAGATTCCAAAGGGTCAAAATGACCAAAATCGCACTCCAGGAACTTTTAGCCCAAAACGGGTCAAAAGTGACCAAAATCGCAATCCCGGCCCTTTTAGCCAAAACGAGTCAAAAGTGACCAAAATCGCACCCCCGGCCCTTTTAGCCCAAAATGGGTCAAAAATTACCAAAATCGCACCCCCGGACCTTTTAGCCCAAAACGGGTCAAAAATAACCAAAATCGCACCCCCCGGACCTTTTAGCCCAAAACGGGTCAAAAATTAACAAAATCGCACTCCCAGCACTTTTAGCCCAAAATGGGTCAAATATGACCAAAATCGCACCCCCGGCCCTTTTAGCCCAAAATGGGTCAAAAATGACCAAAATCGCACCCCCGGCCCTTTTAGCCCAAAATTGGTAAAAAATGACCAAAATCGCACCCCCGGCCCTTTTAGCCCAAAATTGGTAAAAAATGACCAAAATCGCACCCCCGGCCCTTTTAGCCCAAAATTGGTTAAAAATGACCAAAATCGCACCCCGGCCCTTTTAGCCGGAAATCGGTCCAAAATGACCAAAAAAGCACCCCTGGCCCTTTTAGATGCAAATCGGTCCAAAATGACCAAAATCGCACCCCAGGCCCTTTAAGATGGAAATCGATCCAAAATGACCAAAATTGCACCCCCAGCCCTTTTAGCCCAAAATGGGTCAAAAATGACCAAAATCGCACCCCTGACCCTTTTAGATTCAAAAGGGTCAAAAATGACCAAAATCGCACTCCAGGAACTTTTAGCCCAAAACGGGTCAAAAGTGACCAAAATCGCACCCCCGGCCCTTTTAGCCAAAACGAGTCAAAAGTGACCAAAATCGCACCCCCGGCCCTTTTAGCCCAAAATGGGTCAAAAATTACCAAAATCGCACCCCCGGACCTTTTAGCCCAAAACGGGTCAAAAATAACCAAAATCGCACCCCCCGGACCTTTTAGCCCAAAACGGGTCAAAAATTACCAAAATCGCACTCCCTGCCCTTTTAGCCCAAAATGGGTCAAATATGACCAAAATCGCACCCCCGGCCCTTTTAGCCCAAAATGGGTCAAAAATGACCAAAATCGCACCCCCGGCCCTTTTAGCCCAAAATTGGTTAAAAATGACCAAAATCGCACCCCCGGCCCTTTTAGCCCAAAATTGGTAAAAAATGACCAAAATCGCACCCCCGGCCCTTTTAGCCGGAAATCGGTCCAAAATGACCAAAAAAAGTACCGCTGGCCCTTTTAGATGGAAATCAGTCCAAAATGACCAAAATCGCACCACTGGCCCTTTAAGATGGAAATCGGTCCAAAATGACCAAAATCACACCCCCGGCCCTTTTAGCCCAAAATGGGTCAAAAATGACCAAAATCGCACCCCCCGGCCTTTTAGCCGAAAACGGGTCAAATATGACCAAAATTGCACCCCCGGCCCTTTTAGCCCAAAATGGATCAAAAATCACCAAAATCGCACCCCCGGCCCTTTTAGCCCAAAATGGGTCAAAAATGACCAAAATCGCACCCCCGGCCCTTTCAGCCGGAAATCGGTCCAAAATGACCAAAAAAAGTACCGCTGGCCCATTTAGATGGAAATCGATCCAAAATGACCAAAATCGCACCCCTGGCCCATTAAGATGGAAATCGGTCCAAAATGACCAAAATCACACCCCCGGCCCTTTTAGCCCAAAATGGATCAAAAATGACCAAAATCGCACCCCCGGCACTTTTAGATTAAAAAGGGTCAAAAATGACCAAAATCGCACCCCCGGCCCTTTTAGCCCAAAATGGGTCAAAAATGACCAAAATCGCACCCCCGGCCCTTTAAGCCCAAAATGGGTCAAAAATGACCAAAATCGCACCCCCGGCCCTTTTAGCCCAAAATTGGTTAAAAATGACCAAAATCGCACCCCGGCCCTTTTAGCCGGAAATCGGACCAAAATGACCAAAAAAAGCACCCCTGGCCCTTTTAGATGCAAATCGGTCCAAAATGACCAAAATCGCACCCCTGGCCCTTTAAGATGGAAACCGATCCAAAATGACCAAAATCGCACCCCCCGGCCCTTTTAGCCAAAATGGGTAAAAAATGACCAAAATCGCACCCCGGCCCTTTTAGCCCAAAATGGGTCAAAAATGACCAAAATCGCACCCCTGAACCTTTTAGCCCAAAACGGGTCAAAAATGAGCAAAATCGCACTCCCGGCCCTTTTAGCCCAAAACCGGTCAAAAATTACCAAAATCGCACCCCAGGCCCTTTTAGCCCAAAACGGGTCAAAAATGATTAAAATCGCACCCCCGGCCCTTTTAGCCCAAAACGGGTCAAAAATGACCAAAATCGCACCCCCGGCCCTCGTAGCTCAAAATGGGTCAAAAATTACCAAAATTGCACCCCAGGCCCTTTTAGCCCAAAACGGGTCAAAAGTGACCAAAATCGCACCCCCGGCCCTTTTAGCCCAAAACCGGTCAAAAATGACCAAAATCGCACTCCCGGCCCTTTTAGCCCAAAACCGGTCAAAAATGACCAAAATCGCACCCCCGGACCTTTTAGCCCAAAACGGGTCAAAAGTAAGCAAAATTGCACCCCCCGGACCTTTTAGCCCAAAACGGGTCAAAAATGACCAAAATCGCACTCCCGGCCCTTTTAGCCCAAAACCTGTCAAATATGACCAAAATCACACCCCGTCCCTTTTAGCCCAAAATGGGTCAAAAATTACCAAAATCGCACCCCCGGCCCTTTTAGCCCAAAACGGTTCAAAAATGACCAAAATCGCACCCCCGGCCCTTTTAGCCCAAAACGGGTCAAAAATGACCAAAATCGCACCCCCGGACCTTTTAGCCCAAAACGGGTCAAAATTGAACAAAATCGCACCCCCGGCCCTTTTAGCCCAAAACGGGTCAAATATGACCAAAATTGCACCCCCCCGACCTTTTAGCCCAAAATGGGTCAAATATGACCAAAATCGCACCCCCGGCCCTTTTAGCCCAAAATTGGTTTAAAATGACCAAAATCGCACCCCCGGCCCGTTTAGCCGGAAATCGGTCCAAAATGACCAAAAAAGCACCCCTGGCCCTTTTAGATGCAAATCGGTCCAAAATGACCAAAATCGCACCCCTGGCCCTTTAAGATGGAAAACGGTCCAAAATTACCAAAATCGCACCCCCGGCCCTTTTAGCCCAAAATGGGTCAAAAATGACCAAAATCGCACCCCCGGCCCTTTTAGATTCAAAAGGGTCAAAAATGACCAAAATAGAACCCCCGCCCCTTTTAGATTAAAAAGGGTCAAAAATGACCAAAACGCACCCCCGGACCTTTTAGCCCAAAATGGGTCAAAAATGACCAAAATTGCACCCCGGCCCTTTTAACCGAAAATGGGTCAAAAATTACCAAAATCGCACCCCCCTGACCTTTTAGCCCAAAACGGGTCAAAAATGACCAAAATCGCACCCCCGGCCCTTTTAGCCCAAAACAGGTCAAAAATGACCAAAATCGCACCCCCGGCCCTTTTAGCCCAAAATGGGTCAAAAATGACCAAAATCGCACCCCCGGTCCTTTAAGCCCAAAATGGGTCAAAAATGACCAAAATTGCACCCCGGCCCTTTTAACCGAAAATGGGTCAAAAATTACCAAAATCGCACCCCCCTGACCTTTTAGCCCAAAACGGGTCAAAAATGACCAAAATCGCACCCCTCTGACCTTTTAGCCCAAAACGGGTCAAAAATGACCAAAATCGCACCCCCGGACCTTTTAGCCCAAAACGGGTCAAAAATTAACAAAATCGCACTCCCAGCACTTTTAGCCCAAAATGGGTCAAATATGACCAAAATCGCACCCCCGGCCCTTTTAGCCCAAAATGGGTCAAAAATGACCAAAATCGCACCCCGGCCCTTTTAGCCGGAAATCGGTCCAAAATGACCAAAAAAGCACCCCTGGCCCTTTTAGATGCAAATCGGTCCAAAATGACCAAAATCGCACCCCAGGCCCTTTAAGATGGAAATCGATCCAAAATGACCAAAATTGCACCCCAGCCCTTTTAGCCCAAAATGGGTCAAAAATGACCAAAATCGCACCCCTGACCCTTTTAGATTCAAAAGGGTCAAAAATGACCAAAATCGCACTCCAGGAACTTTTAGCCCAAAACGGGTCAAAAGTGACCAAAATCGCACCCCCGGCCCTTTTAGCCAAAACGAGTCAAAAGTGACCAAAATCGCACCCCCGGCCCTTTTAGCCCAAAATGGGTCAAAAATTACCAAAATCGCACCCCCGGACCTTTTAGCCCAAAACGGGTCAAAAATAACCAAAATCGCACCCCCCGGACCTTTTAGCCCAAAACGGGTCAAAAATTACCAAAATCGCACTCCCTGCCCTTTTAGCCCAAAATGGGTCAAATATGACCAAAATCGCACCCCCGGCCCTTTTAGCCCAAAATTGGTTAAAAATGACCAAAAATCGCACCCCCGGCCCTTTTAGCCCAAAATTGGTAAAAAATGACCAAAATCGCACCCCCGGCCCTTTTAGCCGGAAATCGGTCCAAAATGACCAAAAAAAGTACCGCTGGCCCTTGTAGATGGAAATCAGTCCAAAATGACCAAAATCGCACCACTGGCCCTTTAAGATGGAAATCGGTCCAAAATGACCAAAATCACACCCCCGGCCCTTTTAGCCCAAAATGGGTCAAAAATGACCAAAATCGCACCCCCCGGCCTTTTAGCCGAAAACGGGTCAAATATGACCAAAATTGCACCCCCGGCCCTTTTAGCCCAAAATGGATCAAAAATCACCAAAATCGCACCCCCGGCCCTTTTAGCCCAAAATGGGTCAAAAATGACCAAAATCGCACCCCCGGCCCTTTCAGCCGGAAATCGGTCCAAAATGACCAAAAAAAGTACTGCTGGCCCATTTAGATGGAAATCGATCCAAAATGACCAAAATCGCACCCCTGGCCCATTAAGATGGAAATCGGTCCAAAATGACCAAAATCACACCCCCGGCCCTTTTAGCCCAAAATGGGTCAAAAATGACCAAAATCGCACCCCCGGCACTTTTAGATTAAAAAGGGTCAAAAATGACCAAAATCGCACCCCCGGCCCTTTTAGCCCAAAATGGGTCAAAATGACCAAAATCGCACCCCCGGCCCTTTAAGCCCAAAATGGGTCAAAAATGACCAAAATCGCACCCCCGGCCCTTTTAGCCCAAAATTGGTTAAAAATGACCAAAATCGCACCCCCGGCCCTTTTAGCCGGAAATCGGACCAAAATGACCAAAAAAAGCACCCCTGGCCCTTTTAGATGCAAATCGGTCCAAAATGACCAAAATCGCACCCCTGGCCCTTTAAGATGGAAACCGATCCAAAATGACCAAAATCGCACCCCCCGGCCCTTTTAGCCAAAATGGGTAAAAAATGACCAAAATCGCACCCCGGCCCTTTTAGCCCAAAATGGGTCAAAAATGACCAAAATCGCACCCCTGAACCTTTTAGCCCAAAACGGGTCAAAAATGAACAAAATCGCACCCCCGGCCCTCGTAGCTCAAAATGGGTCAAAAATTACCAAAATTGCACCCCAGGCCCTTTTAGCCCAAAACGGGTCAAAAGTGACCAAATCGCACCCCGGACCTTTTAGCCCAAAACGGGTCAAAAATAAGCAAAATTGCACCCCCCGGACCTTTTAGCCCAAAACGGGTCAAAAATGACCAAAATCGCACTCCCGGCCCTTTTAGCCCAAAACCTGTCAAATATGACCAAAATCACACCCCCGGCCCTTTTAGCCCAAAATGGGTCAAAAATTACCAAAATCGCACCCCCGGCCCTTTTAGCCCAAAACGGGTCAAAAATGACCAAAATCGCACCCCCGGCCCTTTTAGCCCAAAACGGGTCAAAAATGACCAAAATCGCACCCCCGGACCTTTTAGCCCAAAACGGGTCAAAAATGACCGAAATCGCACTCCCGGCCCTTTTAGCCCAAAACCGGTCAAAAATGACCAAAATCGCACCCCTGGACCTTTTAGCCCAAAACGGGTCAAAAATAACCAAAATCGCACCCCCCGGACCTTTTAGCCCAAAACGGGTCAAAAGTGACCAAAATCACACCCCCGGCCCTTTTAGCCCAAAACGGGTCAAAAATAACCAAAATCGCACCCCCGGACCTTTTAGCCCAAAACGGGTCAAAAATGACCAAAATCGCACTCCCGGAACTTTTAGCCCAAAACGGGTCAAAAGTGACCAAAATCGCACCCCCGGCCCTTTTAGCCCAAAATGGGTCAAATATGACCAAAATTGCACCCCCGGCCCTTTTAGCCCAAAATGGGTAAAAACTGACCAAAATCGCACCCCCGGCCCTTTTAGCCCAAAATGGGTCAAAAATGACCAAAA
>JBBDGP010005857.1:0-24965 GCA_037952835.1 Lithobates septentrionalis | reverse complement strand
GGTTCAGTCTGATCTGACAAAATATGCAGCCTCTTGTATGACCACAGCCTGGGGACATGTATGTCATCTGCTGCTTTCATGATCTCCGGGACTTCTGGACCAGACTGCACTCCCTTAGATATGGACTCCTCAGGCCACCAATTTTGCTGTTAAATAATTGATGTGTGCCCTGGGGGCCAAAGGCTTTGCCAATTTCTGCTGTTTCTCCAGCATTGCCTCCCTTTGTTTGGTTGTAGGCCCTTAATAAAGGAATTTTTGTTTCAATTATACTCGCCTATGTGTGTTTTCCTTCATAAAGGACAGTTTGTTTGTGAGGAGGCAGGTACATTTCAAAAATACAATGTGAAATTAAAAAGGGTCACCAACACCAAACAATCTCCTTGAGATTAAATAATACAAGATAATAATGGTTTTGTGGTAACTTGACACACAAAACACACACAAAAATATTCTGGAGTAAAACTAAAAATAAAATAAAACAAAGATCAGCCTTGAAAAAAATACAAACCAAAAAAAATTAAAAAAAAACAAAAAAAAATCAGCCTTGAAAAAAATACAAACACCAAAAAAAATAATATATATATTTTTTGTCAGATGTGAGAAATCGAAATATATTGAGGGAATCACGATAAATAATAAAGAAAGAAGTTTGTGAGAAGTCTGTGTGAATATGAGCAACAAAACTACTTTATTCTTCTAGCATTATAAAGAAGAAGAGAGTGCGCTGTATTAAACAATTTTAAACATTGCAGCCTGACAAAAGTGCTCTATCCATTCCGAACGCTAATTTTACCAGACCAAGCTGTTCTGTCTCGGAATTTCTTCTGAGCATGCGTGGCACTTTGTGCGTCGGAATTGGCCACACGCGGTCGGAATTGACGCGATTGGATTTTGTTGTAGGAAAACTTTATAGCCTGCTCTCAAACTTTGTGTGTCGGAAAATCCGATGGAAAATGTCCAATGGAGCCCACACACGGTCAGAATTTCTGACAACAAGCTCCGATCGCACATTTTCCGTCGGAAAGTCCGACCGTGTGTACGGGGCATAAGATGCACAGCTCACCTCAAGAATAATAAGGAGAAAAGCAACCCAACCCGAATGCTCCAAAAAAGGTTGCCTTGGCTGGATTTCCATACACTTACTGTAAGTCCACTTGGGTCACTAAAATGTATCGAAGCCCAAGATCAAAATTTGTAATATATAGGAGCTTACCAGTATTTAGATGTGTGTTTTTTCAGTTTTTTCCCTACTCTACTCTATCTACAAAGGAGCAGTGTTGCTACCCTAGGGCAGGAAGTGTGCTTGAACTACAGGACATCTACTCATGTCTATTGCCAAGGGAGAGGTGTTCTGTAGTCCACAGTACTAGGAACAATGCTGACTAATAAAATTGTACACAAGCAGAGTGTACCAGCTCACAAGATTTCTATAAGGATCAACAAGAATTGTGTGCTCTTATAAAACAGATTTACCAAAAGAAAATAAAATAAGTTAATTGTCAGGGTTTACATACACTTTAATGAATCACAGACAAATAATATTGTCAAAGTTTTGAGGGGTATCATTCCTTTTTCTCCATTAATATGCTACGGATTTTTTCAATAATATTAAAAACTGTTTCCATAGCATGTCATCACTAGGTTTCTGCGCTCCTCTTTGCATTTCACACTGACCATAGCTGGTAGGAGGGGTCAGCAAAGTCCCCATGATTGAAAGAACTTAAAACCAAGGGGCCAGGGACAATCAGGCTGTGAAGGAAAGGCTTTTAAGTGGGCTCTGTTTACCATGTTGCAGCTACTAATGCACACTGTGAGAATACGGAGCAATTTTAGTAAAGGAGGGAGGCTTTAGTACTGTGCCAAACTGTGCTTTAGCATTTCCCCAGCACTCACCAAATCCCTATAACTTACAAGTGTCTATCCTCAGGAAAAATATTTAGATCACCCTGTGACATAGGATACGTTTATGTTCACTCTTATTATGCATGCATGTAAATGTATTATTTTTTCTCTATCATTTTGCCAGCATAGGTCTAGACATTTAAATTAATAAATAATTAATTAGCAACCCAAGCAAAAACAGTACAAATTAGGCATGTTTATATATTTGTGATAGGTAGTATTAAACTAAAGCATTAACAAGCAGAACACAAAATCGGTATGCTGTGTACCTCCTATGATACTATGCAATCCACGGGGTGACTTTGAGATAGAGGCAGACTTGTAACTGATTTATAATAATAAGTAATGTTTCAGGCCTGAATGGCTATAATCATCTCCAGTGCACTTTCAGGGTTGTTCATTTGTTTTATATCCAGAAGAGTGGTAGTTCTCTTTAGAGAACTGTCTCAGTAATCAAATCCAAACAAGATTGGTAATGAAGAAAAAGGAATATTACAGCTTTAGTGCAGTACATGTTTGGAAGCTGGTACTAAATAGAGGACATATAGAAATATGAAGCTGGTGAGGTCATTGAGGATGAAAGAGGAGAAGAAGCTGATGGCTCTTTTTGCTTCAGTACTCTCAAGAGAGTAAATGGAAAAGTGATAATTTTTCTTGCAAATATAAGGCAGTTTAGCTTCCAATAGTGCTGTAATGTTCTTCACTCTTGTTAAGACCCATTTGCTTTAAGACATGTCCCTCCTGTCAACATGCGTAAAACACACAACTAGGTAAGGCTAACAATGAGTACAAGAGAACAAGTGGTATACAGTGGGGTAGGAAAACCTGACACATGTGTCAGGAGTGGGATGTGGTGCCTTATTTGCTGGAACACAACATCTCCTTTACACTAATGCTGCAACCACCACCTGCTAGCACTCATTAAGCACTATTATTATTATATTTATACAGGATTTATATAGCACCAACAGTTTGCGCAGCGCTTTACAATATAATCCTGCAAGCTTACAATCTAATAGGGAGGGGTTGGTGAAACAAAAGATAGTAACTATAAGGGATGATGAAAGAAGTAGGAGATTTGGTTGTTAGCTGAAGGCAAGATAGGCCTCCCTGAAGAGATGAATTTTCAAGGATTACCTAAAAGTGACCAGAGTAGGAGATAGCTGGACAGATTCGGGTAGTGAGCTACCCGAACCTCCAGAGGATGGGAGAGGCTCTGGAGAAGTCCTGGAGATGAGCATGGGAGGAGGCGACAAGAGAGCTAGAGAGCAGAAGGTCTAGGAAGGAGCAGAGAGGATGCTTTGGGTGATATTTGGAGACAACATTGGTTGTGTATTGATTGATGTAGCTTGGGGCAGAGTTGTAAATGGTTTTGTATGTTACTGGTTTGAATTTTATTTGTTGGGCAATGGAAGCCTGTGGAGGGAGAGGGATGGCAGACACTGAATGGTTGGTAAGGTGGAAGAGGAAGAGTGGATAGCCTGGAGAGAGGTAGGCCAATAAGGATGGATTTATAATAGTCAAAACGAGAGATAACAAGGGAGTGAATAAGTTGCTTAGTGGTTTAAATGGTTAAAAGGTGCATATTTTGGAGATGTTACAGAGTTAAAGTCTGCAAGATTTGGACAGTGATTGGATTTGGAGCTGAAAGGACAGGTCAAAGTTCAGGATTACACCTACTACCCTGGCATGAGAGGAGGCACTGATGGTTGTATTATTGATCTTGATCTTGATCTGAATTGGTTTTAGCAGTTAGTAGATCATTAGTGAGTTTTATTAGGACAGTTTCAGTGGAGTGTAGTAAGCGAAAGCCAAGCTGTAAGGGGTCAAGCACGAAGGAAGGAAGCACTAAGCAGGAGTGAAAACATCAGCTTCTGGACTTCCAATGTTTTAACAGGTCACTCCATAGGATCAAAATGTAAAACTAAACAGAGTGCTTCAGCATTCTGTTTAGATCAAGAGTGTACTAACATCATAAGTAATGTCACCACACTCCTGTTAGTTCAGCTCGTGGATCACTGCAATAGTAAATAATTGCTGCATTGGGAATAACGATCATAACTCCACTGAGCAGACCAAGATCCTTCATGGAAAAAGTGTGAAAAAAATTAAAAAGTGCAAAAAATAGAAATGTAGATACATATACTACACGTTGGGAGTTATGTACGAAAGGCAAATCCACTTTGCACTACTGCAAGTGCAAAGTGCACTTGAAATTGCACTGAAAGTGCACTTGGAAGTGATGTCATTGTAGATCCGAGGGGGACATGCAAGGAAGATAAAAAACAGCATTTTAGCTTGCACATGATTGGATGATAAAATCAGCAGAGCTTCCCCTTATTTCAGATCTACCCCTCAGATTTACAGCGACTGCACTTCCAAGTGCACTTTCAGTGCAATTTCAAGTGACTTTGCACTTGTAGTTTGCACTTGTAGTGCAAAGTGGATTTGCCTAACCCTCATTGTATATACTGTACAGTATATAAATGCAGTCTGGGCAAAAAAATGGCACACAAGGTGGTGGGTGGGAGATATTTGTCACCCAGAAAGTGGACTGGGACAGTCGTGGGATCCAGGAAAGCCTGGTGAGGAATTAAAGAGAGTCTCTTTTTAAGAGAGTGTTCATAATTTTCCTTTATAGGCCTACGGTTTGGGAGGGACCATAGCCTGATTCCCCAGTCCACAAATCCTGCTACCAGGGTGCTTGGTTCTTTAAAAAGCTGGAAGCTCTCAATGGTGAAGAACTTTTATACCCCAGCCATATCTGAAAGTCTTACACAGTGCATAATACTACCATGAAAACACAGATCTCTGACATATAAAAGCATTTTAATGACCCCAAGCCCTGAGACACCTACAAGGCACAACCATATGATAAAATTGTAACAGATTTTAAAAAGCAAGTTTACACAAGAGGAATAAGGCAAAATCTGAGACAACACACATAAATCTTCTGTTTCTACAGCCTACAAAAAAAATCAATACACAATTCTCCAATCATTGGTACCACTCCCCGCCTTCCTACATTCTCAAACTCTCACATCTGAGACTATAGCTGGAGGTGCCGAAAGCTCTTGGGGATATTGTTCCTTATATACTGGACTTGCCCTAAGATGTGCCCATTCTGATTAGAAGTAATAACCCTTCTACACACTCAATTAAGCCTCGTACACACGATCAGATTTTCCGACGGGAAATGTTCGATGGCAGGATATTGGCAGTAAATCTGACCGTTTGTATGCTCCATCGGACAATTGTTGTCGGACTTTCCGCCAACAAATGTTGGCTAGCAGGTTTTCAAATTATCCGCAGACAAATGTGTGTTGCTTTATTTTCCGATTGCGTGTACACAAGTCCATCGGACAAAAGTCCAAAGTACAAATACGCATGCTCGGAAGCAAGGGCGAGCCAGAAGTGACTGGTCTTGTAAAACTAGCATTCGTAATGGAGATATCACATTCGTGACGTGGCAAATTAAGAAATCTCTCGATGCAGCGCAATCTCTTCTTCTTTATAATGGTATAATAATGAAGCTGTTCTGACAAACATATTTCAATATTATTTTTTCTAGTGATCTCCAGAATAATATAATATAAATATATATATATATATATATATATATATATATATATATATATATAATATAATATTTTTTTTCTTAGTTTTTTTATTGTGTCGAGTCACCAAAACACCATTATTATCTAGTATTTTTGAAGCTCAAAGATACAACTATGTTGGCGTCCCTTGTTAATTTGACATTGTATTTTTGAAACATACCTGCCTACTCACAAACTGTCCTTTTTTAAGTAAAACACAAAGCCAAGTATTTGGCAAAAACAACATTTTTTATTGAATAGGGAACACAAGGTCATATAAAAATCAAGAGGAAGGCAACGATGGAGAAACAGTTGGAATTGGTGAAGCGTTTGTACCCTAGGGCAGACATCAATTATGTGAATTTCAAAATTGGTAACCTGAGGAGTCAATTTATTAGGGAGCACAATACGGTCCTGGACTCCGAGTGCTTGAGAGCAGCAGCAGATGACATATATGTCCCCAGGCTGTGGTCTTACAACAGCCTGCATTTTTTGCCAGACCAGACCGAACCTAGGCAAATCGCTCTCAACACTTCCTTCCACACACGTTAAATAAATTAAACCAAGAATACATTCACTGCACCAAAAAAAAAAAAAGATCAACTCAAATTAAACAAAAAGAAAATTTATAAATTATATTGCTGATAATCCCAGCCAGCTGCCTTGTTGGGGGTGTTGGGCTGCATTGGCCACGGTCCTCCATGCTGCTGTGGTTGGTGGGGTGGCTGTGGTGTTGGTGGTGGAGGATTATGGTCAATTTCACATATGTGCATTTTCTGTGACTTGGCCCCTCCTTCCTTGATGAGGAGCTGAAGGATAATTTCTTCGCACATGCTGCGCTTGTCCTCTTCCATATCTTTTAATTTGTTTCCCACAGTGTTCAGCTAAAACTACAAGTTAGTGTGGTGCGTCCTCACAGTGTTCAGCTAAACCTACAAGTTAGTGTAGTGAGACCTCTGCACAGTGTTCATCTAAAGCTACAAGTTAGTGCAGTGCGTCCTGCTCACAGTGTTCAGCTAAAACTACAAGTTAGTGTAGTGAGACCTCTGCACAGTGTTCATCTAAAGCTACAAGTTAGTGCAGTGTGTCTGCTCACAGTGTTCAGCTAAAACTACAAGTTAGTGTAGTGAGACCCCTGCACAGTTTTCATCTAAAGCTACAAGTTAGTGCAGTGCGTCCTGCTCACAGTGTTCAGCTAAAACTACAAGTTAGTGTGGTGCATCCTCCTCACAGTGTTCAGCTAAACCTACAAGTTATTTTTTTGCGAGCTCTGCACAGTGTTCAGCTAAAGCTACCTGTAGAAGGTTGGTGGTGTTTTCCTGATCCTATCACTACCGCAGGCAGCTAAAAAGCTACAAGTTAGTTTTTTGCGAGCTCTGCACAGTGTTCAGGTAAAGCTACCTGTAGAAGGTAGGTGGTGTTCTAATACTACAGGCAGGCAGTTGATTTTGCTAGCTGAAGTATCAGTACATATATATATATATCCCAGCTTAGTGCAGCTACAGGCCATTAGTATGTCTGGAAGGCCAAGAAGGAGAGGCAGACAATCACAAGCCAATAAGAGAGGGCAAGCAGGCTCTGTGTCTAGTGCTGGTCGTGGAGACGGTGCATCCTCATCAGCACGTGGCCGTGGGACACGCTTGGCCTTTTTTTCGGAAGCTGGCCGTGTTGAGCCGCAACATGCAGAAGACTTGGTCGAGTGGATGACCAAGCCGTCCTCATCCTCCTCATCTTCTCTCACCCATGCTCAGGGTACTTTGTCTGGCAAAGCAGCGGCCTCTTCCCTCGGCTCAATGTCATCAGTGACTCCTTCCCTAGCCCCACCATGTCCTCCTGAGGAGTCCCTCAAACTGTCTGACCACAGTGTTGGGTACATGCTCCAGGAGGATGCCCAGCGTTTGGAAGGCTCTGATGATGATACTGAGCTCGATGAAGGCAGTAACATAAGCACGGACAGAGGGGGTGCCCAAGAAGGACAGCAATCTGGCAGTCATGCTCCCCCTGCTGCAGCATACTGCCAGGTTTGCTCCAGTGATGAGGAGGGAGGGGATGATGAGGTCACTGACTCAACGTGGGTGCCTGATAGGAGAGAGGAGGAGGAGGAGGAGGAGGAGGAGGAGGAGGCGGCACATCACCAACGAGGCAGGATGCCCTCCAGGGGCCAGCCTAAGGGCAGCACATTGACTGCATCACACCCCAAAGCTCCACATGTGCAGGGCGCTGCAGTCTCTGCGCGTTATTCAAAAAGTTCTTTGGTGTGGGCCTTTTTTGAGACGAGTGCATCAGATCGCACCGCTGCTATTTGCAACATATGTCTCAAGCGTATCTCGCGTGGCCAAAACATCTCCCGCTTGGGTACCACATGCTTGACCAGACATATGTTGACCTGCCATGCAGTTCGTTGGCAAGCGTATCTAAAAGACCCACACCAAAGAACAAAGAGGATCTCTCCTTGCTCCTCATCAGCTGAGATTTCCAACCCCACTAGACCTTCAGTCCTCTCTGAGACCTGCAGTGAGAGGAATGAAGGTGTAGAATTAGGTGTGTCACAGCCAAGTACTTGTGGGCAATCTGCTTTTGGTACACCGACGCCAGATTGTACCAGGCAAATTTCCCTGCCCCAGCTGCTGCACCGCCGAAAGAAGTTTGCTCCCAGCCATCCACATGCCCAGCGGTTGAATGCTAGCTTGGCAAAATTGCTAGCACTTCAACTGCTGCCTTTTCAGTTGGTAGACTCTGCCCCCTTCCGTGAGTTTGTGGAATGTGCGGTTCCTCAGTGGCAGGTACCCAAACGCCACTTTTTCTCACGGAAGGCGATTCCAGCTCTCTACCGGCATGTGGAAGGCAATGTCCATGCCTCGCTGGACAGGGCGGTCAGCGGTAAGGTGCATATTACCGCTGACTCATGGTCCAGCAGGCATGGACAGGGACGTTACTTAAGTTTCACGGCGCATTGGGTGACTCTGCTGGCAGCTGGGAAGGATGCAGGACAAGGTGCAGTAGTGTTGGAGGTTGTTCCGCCACCACGCCTCCAAAATGCTGATTGTGACACACCTCTCTCCTCCACCCCCTCCTCTTCTTCTTCCTCCATGGCCTCTTCCTCGGAACCAGCGGTGCTCCGTAGGCGTTCAAGGGGCTACGCAAGTACGCAGGCCAAAAGATGCCATGCGGTGCTTGAGCTGGTGTGCTTGGGGGACAGGAGCCACACTGGGGCAGAGGTTCTGTCAGCTCTGCAGGGGCAGGTTCAGAGGTGGTTGACGCCACGCCAACTTAAGGCAGGAATGGTGGTTTGCGACAATGGCACCAACCTCCTCTCTGCCCTCCGACAGGGACAACTGACCCATGTGCCCTGTTTGGCTCACGTCCTTAACTTGGTGGTGCAGCGGTTCTTGGGCAGGTACCCGGGCTTACAGGATGTCCTGAGGCAGGCCAGGAAAGTCTGTGTGCATTTCCGCCGGTCATATAATGCCAGTGCTCGGCTGACGGACCTCCAAAAGGAGTTTAACCTGCCCAAGAACCGCCTAATCTGTGACATGCCCACCAGGTGGAACTCGACATTGGCCATGCTGCAGCGGCTGCACACGCAGCAGAGGGCCATAAATGAGTACCTGTGCGACTATGGCACCAGGACAGGGTCAGGGGACCTTGGTTTTTTTTCCCCACGCCAGTGGGCCATGATCAGGGATGCATGCACTGTCCTGTCACCATTCGAGGAGGCCACGAGGATGGTGAGCACTGACAGTGCATGCATCAGTGACACTGTCCCCCTTGTCCACCTGTTGGAGCACACGCTGCGTGGAATAATGGACAGGGCACTTGAGGCAGAACAGAGGCAGGAAGAGGAGGACTTCCTTAGCTCTCAAGGCCCCCTTTATCCAGACAGTGTTCCTGCGTGCCCGCCGATCACACAGGAAGAGGACGAGGAGGAGGAGGAGGAGGAAGATTGTGTCAGTATGGAGGTGGAGCCTGGCACTCAGCATCAGCAGTCTTTAAGGGATCAGTCCCAAGGAACACATGGACTTGTACGTGGCTGGGAGGAGGTGGCTGCGGACGTTGTTGTCCTTAGTGACCCAGAGGACTCCGGACCGAATGCCTCAGCAAACCTACGCTGCATGGCCTCCCTGATCCTGCAAAGCCTGCGTAAGGATCCTCGTATTCGTGGTATCAAGGAGAAGGACCAATACTGGCTGGCAACCCTCCTTGATCCACGTTACAAGGGTAAGGTTGCGGACCTTATCTTGCCATCGCAGAGGGAGCAGAGGATGAAACATCTTCGGGAGGCCTTGCAGAAAGGTCTGTGCAACGCGTTCCCAGAGACTGGGAGGTTACAAACTCCTGTTTCTGGACAACGTGTTGCTGAGGCTTCGGTCAGTCAAAGAAGGAGCGGTGGAGAAGGTGGCCGTCTGACCGATGCGTTCAGACAATTTTTTGGTCCGCAGCCCCAAGGTATGATCGGTTCCAGCAACCATCGCCAGCGTCTGTTTTACATGGTGCAGGAATACCTAGGGGCAAGATCAGACTTGGACACCTTTCCCACCGAAAATCCTCTGGGTTACTGGGTCTTGAGGATGGATCACTGGCCAGAGCTTGCACAGTATGCAATTGAGCTACTGGCCTGTCCTGCATCCAGCGTTCTTTCGGAACGCACATTCAGTGCTGCTGGAGGCGTGGTAACCGATCACAGGGTGCGTCTGTCCACCGACTCGGTCGATCGGCTGACCTTCATAAAAATGAATCAGTCTTGGATCACCACCAGCTACCAAGCACCTGATGCAGATGTAACCGAATAATTTTTTTTGAAATCTCAGATCCCTTCAAAGACTGCCTATGCTGATGCTGAGTGACTATCCCTGAGTAATTATCCTCTTCCTCCTCAATCATCACGCTGATAGCTTGTAAGAACATTTTTGGTTCTGGGCGCCACCACCAGTGCCTAAGGCACAATTTTTCAGCCCCTGTTTAACAGGGGCGTGTAATTACAATTTTTGATGTAATACTTTGCAGCAGGGCTCGTTCCTGCATTCCAACTAGAGTGTCTGTGAGGGGTTGCAGTGTTGTGGCACCAGCACCAGTGCCTAAGGCCCAATTTTTCTGCCCCTGTCTAACAGGGGCGTGTAATTACAATTTTTGATGTAATACTTTGCAGCAGGGCTCGTTCCTGCATTCCAACTAGAGTGTCTGTGAGGGGTTGCAGTGTTGTGGCACCAGCACCAGTGCCTAAGGCCCAATTTTTCTGCCCCTGTCTAACAGGGGCGTGTAATTACAATTTTTGATGCAATACTTTGCAGCAGGGCTCGTTCCTGCGTTCCAACTAGAGTGTCTGTGAGGGGTTGCAGTGTTGTGGCACCAGCACCAGTGCCTAAGGCCTAATTTTTCAGCTTCTGTTCAACAGGGGCATGTAATTACAATTCTTGATCTAATATTTCACAGCAGGGCCCTGTGAGGGCTTACAGTGTTGTGGCCACAGCAACACCTAAGGCCCAAATTTCTGCTGAGTATATAGGGCAGGACCCTACTTTCAAACATCTAACTTACAAACGACTCCTACTTGCAAACGGAAGGAGACAACAGGAAGTGAGATGAAATCTACCCCTAGGAAGGGAAATTCTCTCCTGTAAGAGTTAATATGGGAGAACAATTTCTCCTTTCCACTGATGCTTTCCAATCCTTGTTCCACAAAAAAACCCAAATTTTCAAAAAACATTTTTCATTGGGACAAAAAAGTGAGGTGAAATCTTCTGAAGAGGAGGAAAGACGCAAAACAAATGTCACAGGGGTGATAACCCTTCCCTATGTTTTCCAAAAAGCTTAGAAAAGATTTTTTGGCTGGAGCTAAACAAGTTAAAAATGTTCAAAATTACAAACAGATTCTACTTAACAACAAACCTACAGTCCCTGTCTTGTTTGCACCGCCTGTATACTGCTGTTCAGAGTATATAGGGACCTTTCCTTATTTTAATTTGGGTGCGGGGTTCCCCTTAATATCCATACAAGACCCAAAGGGCCTGGTAATGGCAACCCTTCTTGATCCACCGTTTGTCTCACTGATTTTCATCCATATTGCCATGACCCGACATGACATTAAACCCGCAAGCAGTTTTAAATGAGATTTTTTCCTTTAAAAATGACATTTGGTGCAGGGACTGTTCTAAACATGGGAAACACGCGTCACTTTACAGGCATACTATAGACACCCCCCAGGTACGATATTTAAAGGAATATTTCACTTTTTTTTTTTTACTTTAAGCATCATTAAAATCACTGCTCCCGAAAAAACGGCCGTTTTTAAAAGTTTTTTTTGCATTGATACATGTCCCCTGGGGTAGGACCCGGGTCCCCAAACCCTTTTTAGGACAATACCATGCAAATTAGCCTTTAAAATGAACACTTTTGATTTCGAACGTTCGAGTCCCATAGACGTCAATGGGGTTCTAACGTTCGTGCGAACTTGCGGTCCGTTCGCGGGTTCTGGTGCGAACCGAACCGGGGGGTGTTCGGCTCATCCCTACTTCTGAGAAGGCTGTCCACAAGGTTTAGGAGTGTGTCTATGGGAAGGTTTGACCATTCTTCCAGAAGCGCATTTGTGAGGTCAGGCACTGATGTTGGTCGAGAAGGCCTGGCTCGCAGT
This sequence comes from Lithobates septentrionalis, assembly GCA_037952835.1. NCBI lineage: Eukaryota > Metazoa > Chordata > Amphibia > Anura > Ranidae > Lithobates > Lithobates septentrionalis. The sequence continues at coordinate 12,839 of JBBDGP010005857.1, read as the reverse complement.
CTCCGCTGTCATTCATCCCAAAGGTTTTCTAACAGGTTGAGATCAGGACTCTGTTCAGGCCAGTCAAGTTCCTCCACCCCAAACTCGATCATCCATGTCTTTATGGACCTTGTTTGTGCACTGGTGCACAGTCATGTTGGAAGAGGAAGGGGCAATCCCCAAACTGTTCCCACAAAGTTGGGAGCATGAAATTGTCCAAAATGTCTTGGTATGCTGACGCCTTAAGAGTTCCCTTCACTGGAACGAAGGGGCCAAGCCCAATCCCTGAAAAACAACCCCACACCATAATCCCTCCTCCACCAAATGATTGCTTTGACCAGTGCACAAAGAAAGGTCCATAAAGACATGGATGTGCGAGTTTGGGGTTGAGGAGCATTGAACTCTGAACTCTGACAAAGAGTGGTCATTGTGTGCATGTGATAACAATATCACAAATTCTGTACAAATGTGGCTTGTATGGGAGGGTTGCAAGAAAAAAGCCACTCCTCAAGAAAGGCCACATGTAGTCACCACTGAGCTTTTCCAAAACGCACCTTGAAGATTCTGAGGCCACATGGAAAAAGGTGTTATGTTCAGATAAGACTAAAATTGAATTATTTGGCCTCAACACCAAATGATATGTCTGGCGGATATCCAATACAGTTCACCATCCAAATAACACCATTCCTATAGTAAAGTATGGAGGTGGTAATATCCTGTTATGTGGGGTGGTAATATCCTGTTATGTGGGGTGGTAATATCCTGGTATGGGGGTGTTTCTCTGCAGCAGGGACTGGAGAACTTGTCAGGATAGAAGGAAAAATGAATGGGGCAAAATACCATCAAATTCTTGAGGAAAATCTACTACCCTCTGCCAGAAAGTTGTCGATGGGAAGAATGTTTACCTTCCAACATACCAATGACTCAAAGCACACAGCAACAATGACCACACAGTGTTTGAAGGAGAAAAGAGTGAATGTCCTTGCATGGCCTAGGCAGAGCCCAGACTTAAACCCCATTGAAAATCTGTGGAATGACTTGAAGACTGCAGTCCACAAATGGTCACCATCAAATTTAAATGAACTTGAGCAGTTCTGCAAAGAATAACAATTTGCAAAGTCTAGATGTGCAAAGTTAGTAGAGACGTATCCCAACAGACTAAAGGCTGGAATTAGTGATAAGTGATTGTAAAGTCTCGTTTTTTCCCCCCTATAAAATAACAAACATGTTATACTTACCTGCACTGTGCAGTGGTTTGGCACAGAGCAGCCCCAATCCTCCTCTTCTTGTGTCCCTGGCTGGAGCTCCAGGCCCCTCCCTCCTGTTGAGTGCCCCCACAGCAAGCAGCTTGCTATGGGGACACCCGAGCCGAGCCACAGCTCTGTGTATCAGTGCTAATTTTGGCAGCAAATTTCGATTTAGTTTTCGTCTTAGTCTTAGGACTAAAATGGCATTTTAGTTTTAGTCCCATTTTAGTCTTCTGCAATTGTTTTAGTTTTAGTCGTATCTAGTCGTCTAAATCTCCAGGACATTTTAGTCGATTAAAAGGTCCTACGTTTTAGTCGACTAAAATCTTCAGTACATTTTAGTCGACTAAAACTAATTTTAGTCGTCTAAAATCGAATGGCTGTAATTAAATTGTAATGCATTAGTGAACATTTCTCTACAATTTCCAAGCTCATTATATACTGCTGGAGTGAAAAATCTCATATGTTATTATTTATTGTATTGAGGTATGAACATGCACTACAGACCAGTGTTAATTTTTAAGTGAAATTTCAATTTAGTTTTAGTCTTATGTCACGTACACACGAGCGGTTTTGCCGTCGAAATAAACTCTGAAGGTTTCTCCGACGGAGTTCGGACGGAATTCCGCTCAAGCGGTTTTGCCTACACATGGTCACACCAAAGTCCGACCGTCTAGAATGCGGTGACGTACAACACGTACGACAGGACTAGAAAAAGAAAGTGCAATAGCCAGTGCGCCACCCTTTGGGCTCCTTCTGCTAATCTCGTGTTTATCTCTTAGTAGAAGTTTGGTGAGAGACGATTCGCACTTTTCAACTTTCGTCCTTTTCAGTTTGTGACTGCTCTTCAGTTTGTGCTTGTGGGTTTGTATCTGCTTTTCAGAGCATGTAGACAGTTCGCATCTGTTTTTTCAGTGTGTTCTTGTCCGCTCGTTTCTGATTTTCAGCTCGCTCTTCACAGGCCTTGCTGTTCTTCAGTGCGTTTTGTTAGTGCATTCTGACCAGCCGACCGTTTTGAAGCCATGTTGCGGGTACATACTCGTCGTAGTGTTCGTGCTGTGTGGGGGCTTGGTGTTGGGGTTCATTCTTTGCCCCAAGCCCAGTCCATGAACATGGTAGGGAGGAGTTCATAGACCAAGAATTGGTTGCTCCAGGGTGACCAATTCTCTCATATGCCTTTGCTTCATGAGATAAAGGAGAATAATCCGGAAGATTTCAGGAACTTTCTCAGGATGACGGACCCCGTTTTTCACCATCTGTTGGCTTTGCTGACCCCTTATATTAGCAGGCAGGATACCTGCATGAGGCAAGCCATCACTCCAGAGCAGAGGCTAGTCATCACGTTGCGGTACTTGGCGACTGGGAGAAGCCTGCAGGACCTCAAGTTCTCGACAGGCATCTCCCCCCAGGCTCTGGGGATCATTATCCCAGAGACCTGTTCTGCTATTATTCAGGTCCTGCAGAAGGACTATATTAAGGTAAGATTTCTCCTTTAACATCACATTCTATTGTATTTAATGTTTGCTAATGTATTGTATTTCTTTCCTCATTCCCTAATTACCATGATTGTAATATGCTGTGAATGTCCCCTTTGTTCTCATGCATGCTGTAATCTTTTAGAATGCTCCTTTTTTGTCCTTCATGCATATTTTCCTTCACTAACCTCCCCAGCATGCTATCCTGGGCCCATATACACCTATAGCCTAGTCACTTAACAATGTATTTTGTCAGCTCCATTGTAGTGCTTACATTAAACACTCCCTAAAATGTGTACAAATGTTATTGTTGTCCTTAAATTCAGGCAGAGTGCCATAGGCTTTTTTTTTGGGGGGGGGGCAAACTCATTTCAAACCATCCCCCCTTTACAATGGGCCATTGGGGGGGGGGGGATTAATCTGATAAGTGGGCCTTATATTTTTGTCTTTAAATACGCCTTAAAATAAGTGTTATACTAATGTTGGCTAAGAATGTTTGTGTCTAATCTGCCTGCAATGTTATGTGCAAAAGTACTAATATTTTTTTTCTGTTTTGACTCCACAGTTTCCTTCAACGCCACAGGAATGGCAGACTGTGGCTTCCCATTTTGCCGACCATTGGGACTTTCCCAACTGTGGAGGGGCTATAGATGGGAAGCACGTCCACATCGTGCCACCACCCCATTTGGGGTCTCACTATTATAACTATAAGGTATTTAATAGTATAGTGTTAATGGCAGTAGTGTCGGCACAATATGAGTTCCTCATTGTGGACATGGGGAAGAATGGTCGGATGTCGGAGTCTTCGCCCAGATGGAGTTTTAGCAACGTCTCCAGAGTGGTGGCCTGGGATTGCCACCTGATGCGGACAACATTGATGGACTCCCGTTTGTCTTTCTTGCTGATGAAGCGTTCGGTCTGGGCGAGCACCTGATGAGGCCATTCCTCCGGAGGACTCTCACCATGGGGAGGAGGGTTTTTAAGTACCGGCTGGCCAGAGCAAGAAGAGTCATTGAGAATGCCTTCGGGATAATGGCCAGCCGTTTCCACCTGTTTCTGATGGCCAAAAACATGGCGGAGTACAAACTCAACCGCATAATCTTATGCTGCTGCATCTTGCACAACTTTTTAAGAAAAAATGCCCACAATTATATAGCCTCAGTTGGGCCTGAGGCCGGACTTCCTTCAAATCCACTAACGGGCCTGGATACTGGCCCTCCTAGCTTGGTCCCCCAAAGCGCCCGTGCAGTTCTGGATAAATATGTTAATTATTTTACGGGTAGGGGGGCCATTGCAATGCCAGACAATGTCTAAATATTTTTTTAATAAAAAAAAAAAAGGTCTGATAAAATCTTGAATTTTCTTTATTGCTTGTGTTTCTTTTTGGCTGTCTCCTAGGTTCTCCTAGTGCACTTGTAGTGCCAAGTGGATTTTCCTTTAGTAAATAAGCCCCATTGTCACTGTAAAGACAAAATTACTTCAAAAACTGGTATTGAGCATTGAAATAAGAAGCCACACATTGTTGATTATCAAACTTTTTACTCTGTCACTGTGCACATTCACATGTGTGTTATAAAAGTTTGCTGTAATTTTTTTTTTTGCCTTTTTAAAAAAAAAAAATTTTTGGTTGTTATAAACACGCATGTTTCTGAACATAACATACCCAACTCTGAAACTTACAAAGTTCAATGTGGAAAAAGTGAAGGCAATATCACACATTATAGTGTTAAAAATGTCTTGATATTGCCTTCATCAGATGGGGTGATGTCACCCCTGTAAAAGCCAAATTTTGAAGATGCACACAATTTGGGAGTCAAAATGGGTATTTCCCTCCTGATCCCAAACCTGATGTCAACATGTGCTATCTCCCATCATGGGGGATCAATGGACGTGTTTTGGGGGTGCAACCCCTTCCTCTCACCTACTAGAGTTACGAGGAAGGGGTTGCACCCACAAAACGCGTACATTGATAACCCCTGATGGTATAATAGATAAGAACTACAATCTAGTTCAAGGTTATCTGCTGCTGTTTCTAATTGGAAAGTGTGGATGTGCATGCACTCTAGAAGCAAACACTCTGACACGTGTTCAGCTCGGTTACTTCTACACTTTATTGCAGGGCGGTGCTAATGTTTTATACAGAGAAGATAATAGATTATACGTCATTGCTATGTCAGTCTAATAGGTACATCTCATTGGTTGAAATACAAGAGAAATGGAGAAACTTGATGCTGAGGTTTGGTTGAAGCTGGTTCTCTCTTCACTTCCGCATTCTTCTAATCTGGGGGAAGCAGGGGGTAGCCGCCATTTTAGTCCCGAAGCAAAGCTAATCTGTTTACTATATAATGAGTAAGGAGTTGCATAGAAACATGTATACACATAAGCAAATAGACATTTTATGATTATCATTTATGTACATTACATTCCTCCACAGTCCCCCCTAAAATGGCTATTTTCTTCTGTCCCTCATCTAAAGGTCCTACTCACCTAGCCCCAGGGGCGGACTGATAACTCATGGGGCCCCCGGGCAATAGGAGATTATGGGGCCCCCAGGAAATCAGAGATTATGGGGCCACACAGTATACACACACACAGTACACAATCACACAGTATACACATACATGTACACACAGTATACACAGACAGATGTTAAAAAAAACACAGATTTATACATACTGTCCCTGGTTTTACTTAGGCTGGCAACTCTGATGGGGCCCCCTAGTGGCCCAGGGCCCTCGGGCAGTGCCCGAGTGGCTCAATGGTCAGTCTGCCCCTGCCTAGCCCATTCTCCTCAGCAACTCTTATAGGCTGTATATAGAGTTAGGCAGCAACTAGTTCACTACCCCCCTCGATACAGCTGGAGAAGTGCAATCAGGCGCTATCTATCCCTATGACCCTATAGGATTGTGAGATTTTGGACAGAGAATGACTGTAGAGGAGTGAAGGGTTTGTCATCTTCCATCATAAGGGGGTCCTCCTCTTCTTGGTGGTGAAATGTAGGTGTGCTATTGTCTACAGCTTTGCTCATTAGCAGCTTATTTAAACAAGATGGGAAGCATGGCAGGTCTGGACAAAGGCTCACAGTATATCACTTTGTTTAACTTTGTAATCTATAGGGTACATCATAGCTTTTGATATTAGTTTATTATACACTTCATATTGTTTTATTTATAGGAATTTTTTTTGGGGTTTATAGCGCTACACTTTTTTGTATATTGTCCCCAGTGGAGCCCCCCTTACATCAGATTCCCCCAGCATCGCGCCCCCCCACACCTCAGGTGTCCTAGTAGGAGGATACTGTCTCTCTCCACCGGCCGCGTGGCTAGAACCCCCGCCCCTTTCCATAACAGACTGCCAACGGGGTGGGGGGTAGGCGGGGCAAGGCGGAGGGTGGGCGGCGACGCAGGAGCTCAGTCCAGCCCCCCTCAGCCGTCTTCCTGGTCTTCTTAAAAATGGCGGTCGGTGGAGATAATGTCTCCGCCGGCCGAGGACCTCTAGCGGCGGCAGCGAAAATCTGTGAAGAACCGGATTTCTCAGGACATTTACCGGGAAACAAGAAAATCGGGAATGGAGTCTAAATCCCGCAAATGTCCCGGGAAATCCGGGACAGTTGGTAACTATGCATTTCACGAGCGTGCAGCCTGTGGATGACTGACACAGCCGCGCTCCTTTCTCAAGCTTTCTGAAAGTTATTAGAGACTAGGGATGAGCCGAACACCCCCCAGTTCGGTTCGCACCAGAACCTGCGAACGGACCGAAAATTCGCACGAACGTTAGAACCCCATTGATGTCTATGGGTCTCGAACGTTAAAAATCAAAAGTGCTCATTTTAAGGCTAATTTGCATGGTATTGTCCTAAAAAGGGTTTGGGGACCCGGGTCCTACCCCAGGGGACATGTATCAATGCAAAAAAAAACTTTTAAAAACGGCCGTTTTTTCGGGAGCAGTGATTTTAATGATGCTTAAAGTTAAAAAAAAAAGTGAAATATTTCTTTAAATATCATACCTGGGGGGTGTCTATAGTATGCCTGTAAAGTGGCGTGTGTTTCCCGTGTTAAGAACAGTCCCTGCACCAAATGTCATTTTTAAAGGAAAAAATCTCATTTAAAACTGCTTGCGGCTTTAATGTAATGTCGGGTCCTGGCAATATGGATGAAAATCAGTAAGACAAACGGCATGGGTACCCCCCAGTCCATTACCAGGCCCTTTGGGTCTTAAACCCCACACCCAAATTAAAATAAGGAAAGGTGTGGGGCCACCAGGCCCTATATACTCTGAAAAGCAGTATACAGGCGGTGCAAACAAGACAGGGACTGTAGGTTTGTTGTTAAGTAGAATCTGTTTGTCATTTTGAACGGGTACATTTTTAACGTGTTTAGCTCCAGCCAAAAAATCTTTTTTAAGCTTTTTGGAAAACATAGGGAAGGGTTATCACCCCTGTGACATTTGTTTTGCTGTCTTTCCTCCTCTTCATAAGATTTCACCTCACTTTTTGTCCCAATGACAAATGTTTTTTGAAAATTTGGGTTTTTTTGTGGAACAAGGATTGGAAAGCATCAGTGGAAAGGAGAAATGTTTTTCCCATATTAACTCTTACAGGAGAGAATTTTCCTTCCTGAGGGTAGATTTCATCTCACTTCCTGTTGTCTCCTTCCGTTTGCAAGTAGGAGTCATTTGTAAGTTAGATGTTTGAAAGTAGAGGCCTGCCCTATATAATCAGCAGAAATTTGGGCCTTAGGTGTTGTTGTGGCCACAACACTGTAAGCCCTCACAGGGCCCTGCTGTGAAATATTAGATCAAGAATTGTAATTACATGCCCCTGATGAACAGGGGCAGAAAAATTGGGCCTTTGGTGGTGGTGGTGGTGGTGCTGGTGCCACAACACTGTAAATTCTCACTCACTCTTGGTGGGTGCAGAAATGGGCCCTGCTGTGAAATTTTAGATCAAGAATTGTAATTACATGCCCCTGTTGAACAGGGGCTGAAAAATTAGGCCTTAGGCACTGGTGCTGGTGCCACAACACTGCAACCCCTCACAGACACTCTAGTTGGAACGCAGGAACGAGCCCTGCTGCAAAGTATTGCATCAAAAATTGTAATTTCACGCCCCTGTTGAACAGGGGCAGAAAAATTGGGCCTTAGGCACTGGTGCTGGTGCCACAACACTGCAACCCCTCACAGATACTCTAGTTGGAATGCTGAAATGAGCCCTGCTGCAAAATATTGCATCAAAAATTGTAATTACACGCCCCTGTTAAACAAGGGCTGAAAAATTGGGCCTTAGGCACTGGTGCTGGTGCCACAACACTGCAACCCCTCACAGATACTCTAGTTGTAATGCAGAAACGAGCCCTGCTGCAAAGTATTGCATCAAAAATTGTAATTACACGCCCCTGTTAAACAGGGGCTGAAAAATTGTGCCTTAGGTACTGGTGGTGGCGCCCAGAACCAAAAATGTTCTTACAAGCTATCAGCGTGATGATTAAGGAGGAAGAGGATAATTTCTCAGGGATAGTCACTCAGCATCAGTATAGGCAGTCTTTAAAGGGATCTGAGATTTCAAAAAAAATTATTCGGTTACATCAGCATCAGGTGCTTGGTAGCTGGTGGTGATCCAAGACTGATTCATTTTTATGAAGGTCAGTCGTTCGACCGAGTCGGTGGACAGACGCACCCTGTGATCGGTTACAAAGCCTCCAGCAGCACTGAATGTGCGTTCCGAAAGAACGCTGGATGCAAGACAGGCCAGTAGCTCAATTGCATACTGTGCAAGCTCTGGCCAGTGATTCATCCTCAAGACCCAGTAACCCAGAGGATTTTCGGTGGGAAAGGTGTCCAAGTCAGATCTTGCCCCTAGGTATTCCTGCACCATGTAAAACGATGGCGATGGTTGCTGGAACCGATCATACCTTGGGGCTGCGGACCAAAAAATTGTCTGAACGCATCGGTTAGACGGCCACCTTCTCCTTCTTTGACTGACCGAAGCCTCAGCAACACGTTGTCCAGAAACAGGAGTTTGTAACCTCCCAGTCTCTGGGAACGCGTTGCACAGACCTTTCTGCAAGGCCTCCCGAAGATGTTTCATCCTCTGCTCCCTCTGCGATGGCAAGATAAGGTCCGCAACCTTACCCTTGTAACGTGGATCAAGGAGGGTTGCCAGCCAGTATTGGTCCTTCTCCTTGATACCACGAATACGAGGATCCTTACGCAGGCTTTGCAGGATCAGGGAGGCCATGCAGCGTAGGTTTGCTGAGGCATTCGGTCCGGAGTCCTCTGGGTCACTAAGGACGACATGGTCCGCAGCCACCTCCTCCCAGCCACGTACAAGTTCATGTGTTTCTTGGGACTGATCCCTTAAAGACTGCTGCTGATGCTGAGTGCCAGGCTCCACCTCCATACTAACACAATCTTCCTCCTCCTCCTCCTCCTCCTCCTCTTCCTGTGTGATCGGCGGGCACGCAGGAACACTGTCTGTATAAAGGGGGCCTTGAGAGCTAAGGAAGTCCTCCTCTTCCTGCCTCTGTTCTGCCTCAAGTGCCCTGTCCATTATTCCATGCAGTGTGTGCTCCAACAGGTGGACAAGGGGGACAGTGTCACTGATGCATGCACTGTCACTGCTCACCATCCTCGTGGCCTCCTCAAATGGTGACAGGACAGTGCATGCATCCCTGATCATGGCCCACTGGCGTGGGGAAAAAAAAACAAGCTCCCCTGACCCTGTCCTGGTGCCATAGTCGCACAGGTACTCATTGATGGCCCTCTGCTGCGTGTGCAGCCGCTGCAGCATGGCCAATGTTTAGTTCCACCTGGTGGGCATGTCACAGATTAGGCGGTTCTTAGGCAGGTTAAACTCCTTTTGGAGGTCCGTCAGCTGAGCACTGGCATTAAATGACCGGCGGAAATGCACACAGACTTTCCTGGCCTGCCTCAGGACATCCTGTAAGCCCGGGTACCTGCCCAAGAACCGCTGCACCACCAAGTTAAGGACGTGAGCCAAACAGGGCACATGGGTCATTTGTCTCTGTCGGAGGGCAGAGAGGAGGTTGGTGCCATTGTCGCAAACCACCATTCCTGCCTTAAGTTGGCATGGCGTCAACCACCTCTGAATCTGCCCCTGCAGAGCTGACAGAACCTCTGCCCCAGTGTGATTCCTGTCCCCCAAGCACACCAGCTCAAGCACCGCATGGCATCTTTTGGCCTGCGTACTTGCGTAGCCCCTTGAACGGCTATGGAGCACCGCTGGTTCCGAGGACAAAGCACAGGAAGAGGCCATGGAGGAAGAAGAAGAGGAGGGGGTGGAGGAGAGAGGTGTGTCACAATCATTAGCATTTTGGAGGCGTGGTGGCGGAACAACCTCCAACACTACTGCACTTTGTCCTGCATCCTTCCCAGCTGCCAGCAGAGTCACCCAATGCGCCGTGAAACTTAGGTAACGTCCCTGTCCATGCCTGCTGGACCATGAGTCAGCGGTAATATGCACCTTACCGCTGACCACCCTGTCCAGCGAGGCTGGACATTGCCTTCCACATGCTGGTAGAGAGCCGGAATCGCCTTCCCTGAGAAAAAGTGGCGTTTGGGTACCCGCCACTGAGGAACCGCACATTCCACAAACTCACGGAAGGGGGCAGAGTCTACCAACTGAAAAGGCAGCAGTTGAAGTGCTAGCAATTTCGCCAAGCTAGCATTCAACCGCTGCGCATGTGGATGGCTGGGAGCAAACTTCTTTTGGCGGTGCAGCAGCTGGGGCAGGGAAATTTGCTTGGTACAATCTGACGTCGGTGTACCAAAAGCAGATTGCCCACAAGTACTTGGCTGTGACACACCTAATTCTATACCTTCATTCCTCTCAGTGCAGGTCTCAGAGAGGACTGAAGGTATAGTGGGGTTGGAGATCTCAGCTGATGAGGAGCAAGGAGAGGTCCTCTTTGTTCTTTGGTGTGGGTCTTTTAGATACGCTTGCCAATGAACTGCATGGCAGGTCAACATATGTCTGGTCAAGCATGTGGTACCCAAGCGGGAGATGTTTTGGCCACGCGAGATACGCTTGAGACATATGTTGCAAATAGCAGTGGTGCGATCTGATGCACTCGTCTCAAAAAAGGCCCACACCAAAGAAATTTTTGAGAGACTGCAGCGCCCTGCACATGTGGAGCTTTGGGGTGTGATGCAGTCAATGTGGTGCCCTTAGGCTGGCCCCTGGAGGGCATCCTGCCTCGTTGGTGATGTGCCGCCTCCTCCTCCTCTTTCTCTCTCCTATCAGGCACCCACGTTGAGTTAGTGACCTCATCATCCCCTCCCTCCTCATCACTGGAGCAAACCTGGCAGTATGCTGCAGCAGGGGGAGCATGACTGCCAGATTGCTGTCCTTCTTGGGCACCCCCTCTGTCCGTGCTCATGTTACTGCCTTCATCGAGCTCAGTATCATCATCAGAGCCTTCCAAACGCTGGGCATCCTCCTGGAGCATGTACCCAACACTGTGGTCAAACAGTTCGAGGGACTCCTGAGGAGGACATGGTGGGGCTAGGGAAGGAGTCACTGATGACATTGAGCCGAGGGAAGAGGCCGCTGCTTTGCCCAGACACCTGGGCATGGGTGAGAGAGGATGAGGAGGATGAGGACGGCTTGGTCATCCACTCGACCAAGTCTTCCGCATGTTGCGGCTCAACACGGCCAGCTGCCGAAAAAAAGGCCAAGCGTGTCCCACGGCCACATGCTGATGAAGATGCACCGTCTCCACGACCAGCACTAGACACAGAGCCTGCTTGCCCTCTCTTATTGGCTTGTGACTGTCTGCCTCTCCTTCTTGGCCTTCTAGACATACTAAAGGCCTGTAGCTGCACTAAGCTGGGATATATATATATATATATATATATATATATATATATATATATATATATATATATATATTATATATATATATATATATATATATATATATGTATATATATATATATATATATATATATATATATGCACTGATACTGCAGCTAGCAAAATAAACTGCATGCCTGTAGTATGAGAACACCACCAACCTTCTACAGGTAGCTTTAGCTGAACACTGTGCAGAGCTTGCAAAAAACTAACTTGTAGCTTTTTTAGCTGCCTGCGGTAGTGATAGGATTAGGAAAACACCACCAACCTTCTACAGGTAGCTTTAGGTGAACACTGTGCAGAGCTCGCAAAAAAATAACTTGTAGGTTTAGCTGAACACTGTGAGGTGGACGCACCACACTAACTTGTAGTTTTAGCTGAACACTGTGAGCAGGACACACAGCACTAACTTGTAGTTTTAGCTGAACACTGTGAGCAGGACGCACTGCACTAACTTGTAGCTTTAGATGAACACTGTGCAGAGGTCTCACTACACCAACTTGTAGGTTTAGCTGAACACTGTGAGCAGGACGCACAGCACTAACTTGTAGTTTTAGCTGAACACTGTGAGCAGGACGCACCGCACTAACGTGTAGGTTTAGCTGAACACTGTGAGGTGGACGCACCACACTAACTTGTAGTTTTAGCTGAACACTGTGAGCAGGACGCACCCCACTAACTTGTAGGTTTAGCTGAACACTGTGAGCAGGACGCGCTGCACTAACTGTAAATAGTCTAGCTGCCTGACTGTGGTACTAATAGGATCAAAAGAACACCAGCAATTTTCTTCAGGTAGCTGTAAATACTGTAACAAGACAAGCCTGCCTGTCAGTAAGAAGATAACAGGAACGGATCTAGCTGAACACTGTGAGCAGGACGCACCGCACTAACTTGTAGCTTTAGATGAACACTGTGCAGAGGTCTCACTGCACTAACTTGTAGGTTTAGCTGAACACTGTGAACAGGACGCACAGCACTAACTTGTAGTTTTAGCTGAACACTGTGAGCAGGACGCACCGCACTAACTTGTAGGTTTAGCTGAACACTGTGAGGTGGATGCACCACACTAACTTGTAGGTTTAGCTGAACACTGTGAGCAGGACACACCCCACTAACTTGTAGGTTTAGCTGAACACTGTGAGGAGGACGCACCCCACTAACTTGTAGGTTTAGCTGAACACTGTGAGCAGGATGCACCCCACTAACTTGTAGTTTTAGCTGAACACTGTGAGCAGGACGCACTGCACTAACTGTAAATAGTCTAGC